>RJWJ010003593.1:0-84522 GCA_004363605.1 Indri indri
GAATTGCAGCTAGTGTGCAGAAGACCCATACAACCCTGTGAATGCCCATGGAAGTATGGCACATAGGAACATTATTAGTCATGGATAGGAGTAGAGGAAAGGCTGAGAACCTCTGGTTTATATAGTCCAATGAAGGCCAATTTGTTAAATTAAATTCGTTAGTTAAATATTTGCCTTTAAAATTCAGCACATCTTTTGATACAGCAAGTAGGTAAATGAAATCAGTCACAGTGTTTGAAAGTTGTTCTCCAGACTGAAAGTACAACTGTGCCTCTGTATAAAGATTAAACTGTTTAAATATGTCCATTGTCACAAGACAAATGAACTGGTTGAGCTAGCATTAGGATTATGGGCTCCACTTATAAAATAGAGATAGAAGTAGGCAAAAATGGAGATGGGGAAATATCAGCAATTAAAAGATGGTTTAAGCAATTGAAAGATGTTCTTTTTAATATATTGATAATCATATAATTAACATTGTCCTTCAGTAGTAGTTCTGGTTATGGGTAAGCAATATTATAGCTATGAGTAATAAAAATGGAAGACAGAGTACTTTCAACTTGGATTTGGAATATATTTTTTAATTTTAGATGAATATAGTGAGTTTCATGTTTTGGAAATCACTTCTGAAAACCTAGTAACACCTGTCTGAGATTACCTGAGACTTCCCCAACCCCCTCTGTTCCTTCAGTTTTCCTCACTTCATGAGTAGAACTTTCTTTCCAACTCATGCATGTTTAAGTCTTCCTCGAAGTTAGAAAGATGATTGTCACAGTGGGTTCAAAGGGATACATGTGAAATAACAAGAACAGGTCAAGATATCAAAATGTTGAAAAAAGAGCATATTAGAAACTATTAATGGTCAAGTCATTGAGACTCATACTCATGGAAAACCTTGAAATGTGATTAAGTCCAGTTTTTAGTTATTAAGGTGAACTGTGATCAGACTATATTTACAATTTATTTTAGGATATTTGGAAAGAATTTAAAAGCTAAAAAAAGTACCTTAAAATCTAATTTAGAAAATTATATCCTTCCATTGTAAAATAAATGGAAAATATACAAAGAAACAAGAATAATATAAAACTCTCAGAGTTCTAAAATTCTACCATTTATTAAAGAATGGATAACCCCTATTTAATTTTCTTTCTTTCTTTCTCTCTTTATTGTCAATACTTGTGTGTGTGTGTGTGTGTGTGTGTTTTAAAGTACAGTTGGGATCCAACACTTTTAACTGCTTTTTCATTTTATATATTAGAAACATTTTATAAATTATCAAGTTTTATTTTACATAATTTTAATAGCTATGTAGTATAGAAAGGACTTTAAATGTATATTCAATTTAACCAGAGCTTACCATAATAAATTATTTTTCCTGTGTAGGTTTTAGATACTTGTACAATGAGAATGGATCTAAATTCACCAGCCAGATATCTTTATGATTTGTATGGCAGAAAAATTGAAGATATTTCAAAAGGTAAGCGGCAAAGATTTTGTAAACCATGTGATAACATTTTGAAAGCCATTTGTATAATTTTGTTTTTACTTTAAACATTTAAAAGGAAAGAGATATAATAAAGCAGAGTTTAATTATAATATGGATATATATGATATTATTATACAAAGGGAAATCATGAAAAGGCATTAAGGTTTTAGGAATCTTTTATTTTAGCATAAGTTTGGATTTTTTAAAAAAATTGATGGGCATTTTAATATTAGGAAGCCATAACTAATTAAATAAAGTAATTAATACATTTTTGTAATTTAACAGCCAATTTCTTTTTCTTTTTTTTTGAGTTTTTATTTTTATTTTATTCCAATAGATTTAGGGGTACAAGTGATTTTCAGTTACATGAATGCATTGTATAGTGGTGAAGTCCGGGCTTTTAGTGTACCTATTATCCAAATAATGTGCATTGTACCCAGTAGATAATTTTCATCCCTAATTCCCATCTCACCCTCCCCCCTTTTGAGTTTCTAATATCCATTATACCCTCCCCCCTTTTGAGTCTCTGTATGCCTCTGTGTACTCATAGCTTAGCTGCCACTTATAAGTGAGAACATGTAGTATTTAGTTTTTCATTCCAGAGTTACTTAGGTTAATGGCATCCAGTTCCATCCAAGTTGCTGCAAAACACATAATTTAATTCTTTTTTATTGCTGAGTAGTATTCCATGGTGTATATATATATATATATATATATATATACACACACACACACCACATTTTCTTTATCTACTCATTGGTTGGTGGGCACTTAGGTTGATTTTGTATCTTTGCAATTGTGAATTGTGCTGCAATAAACATGAGTGCATGTGTCTTTTTGATATAATGACTTCTTTTTCTTCAGGTAGATACCCAATAGTGAGATAGCTGGATCAAATGGTGGGTCTACTTTTAGTTCTCTGAGAAATCTCTATACTGTTTTCCATAGAGATTGTACTCAATTGCATTCCTGCCAACAGTAGATAAGGGTTCCCTTTTCACTGCATCCATGTCAACATCAATTGTTTTCTGACTTTTTAATAATGGCCATTCTTACTGGGGTAAGATGGTATCTCACTGTAGTTTTAATTTTAACAGCTTTCTAAAGAGAAAAATGAGAAATTGTGCTACTGTATGATCAGATAGAGATTTTAAAAATGTTTTGGCCAACTTCTAGAAGTTATTCAAAAGTTAAGAAATGTCACATATATATCACACTAAATAAAGATCAGTTTGGAACCACTAGGAAGAACTCCAACAACCCCTTACTCTACTAAATTACTAATTTCATGGTATAAATGCTTCTACCATGGCTGATCTCAAGCTACTATTGAATGCAGAGTTGTAGGTGGGGGGCGGGGAATGTTTTAAGTCACTGAAAGCAGAGTTTGGGGAAGAGATGAGAACAATTAGTTTGTACCTCCATGTATACATCCTTTATCATGGAATCATCAGGTTTGGAATTAATTTGACAATAGAGAAATACACATACTAGGTCCTTGCATTATCAATTCTGCTAGTACATGGTACTTATTCTGGGCCAGGCACTATTCTAAACTCATCACAAATATTAACTCATTCAGTTCTTAGAGAAACCATATTAATTGCTTAGAAACTATGTTAATTACTTAGAGTATTAGAAAAAGAAAACAAGGATGGTTTGCATGCTAATGTTAGTCAATGCGTTCCACTCTCTTTTTTTGTCTCAAGCCACAGATGAAACTCCAGTTTCTTCTCCTGATACTTCTCTCTCCTATTTTGGACTTTGCTTTTCAAGCATCTTTAGTAAAGGTTTCAGTTCCTATTTCCTGCAGTAACTGAGTCACACAAAAGTTAGGTAATTTGTTCAAGGTCACACAACTAGGAAGTGGTAGAGTTGGGATTCAAACCTAGGCAGTCTAGCTCCAGGATCAGCACTTTTAACCATTGTACTTTATGTTCTCTTTCTCTCTATCTCTCACTCCCCCACCCCCTCATCTATCACAGCACCGTATTTGTTTTCCTAATACATTTGATATAGGCTGTAATTATTTTATTACTTTGTTACTCTGTGTGTGTGTGCTCCTCTCCTACCAAACTACAAACTTCTGGGAACAGGGACCATAATACTCTCAATAAATAGTACTTGGATGTATGAAGTAATTTTATATCACGCTCCCACATGATCTGTCTTTTGACCAGAATGTAACATACATGAGGGCAAGAACAGAGACTATCTTTGTTGTAATACCAGTAATTAGCACAGTGCCTGGGACATACTGACACTCACACTCATAATGGCATGAATGAATTAAACTGTCTACTTTTAGACATTCAGTTGCTTCCAATGTTACACTATTAAAATGAGTTCATATTCGGACAAAAAAATGTTATGAAATGTGCTTTAAAACAATTTCATTGTATGTCTTGTCAAAAGATGAGATATCCATCTAATATCTCTAAAGGTTCTGTTTTGTTAGTACCTGAAAACAAAAATACCATGAATTCCACATTTGTGAATTTAAATGTGCTATTGGGATGATCCTATCACTTCATCTAAACTTTAACTCCATGTATGAGGAGGGCCAAGATATTAAATAACCTGCCTTTAGCTGCAAGACTGGGTTCAGACAACCAGAGTGATTTTGGGGTATGGCTGAACTATATACTTTGATTTTTTCTCAATTTTCTCACTTGTATTATATAAAAGCAGACTATTTCCTTGATTTATCATACTTAATACTTATTGAATGATAACTATGAAATTTTGATACTTATGGTTTATAACTCAAATTTTTTGGCTAAGGATTGTAATATGTGTATGCATATTTAGAAAGTGTCTTTTTCTTATCATTTTAATGTTTCTATTAGATATGATAATTATTTGTCATTTTAGTAAGAGTTTCCTTCTGATGATTTCAAAGCTCCTATAGATGCCCACCCGTTATCTAGAAGGATTAGATAAAGTTATTTACTTGTAAAGCATGTGTAATGCAAGGAGTCCTTCCTTTTGGTCTTTTTTGGAGGGCAGTAAGAGTATTATTCTTAAAGCTGATTTCTTCCTTTCTTGCATTTTTGTCTCCTCTTCCATTGCACTAGATAACATTTTCTTTATGATCAACAATATTTTATAATTACTCTTAAATTTGCATTAATAAAAAAATAATCAACACATTTTCTTAGGACCCTATCTAGCCTTGAATTATTTCTAGGCTGCCTGGAATTAAAAAATTACATTCAAGTAAACTGGTAGAATTGAAACTGTAAGGAACCTTGATTAAGACAAAAGATTTATATTTAGAAAGTTGATTTTCCCCCCTCCCAAATATGGTATATAGAATTACTTATCAAAACAGAAAATCACTGACTCTGAGGCATACTTCATGGATGCCAGAGGCATTTGGATTCATGCCTCATGCTTCACATGTCCCAGAAATGTGCTGTTATCCCATTTTAATGCATGCCTTGCCCTGTGTTTTTGCATACTTACAAAAGCATATGCCAGCTGAAATTAGCCTATGCGACTACTAACCTGCGGAAGCATTACAAGTTCACTGGACTTAAAATACTTGAAGGAGCTAATCCTGTTGGAGGAACTTCCAGTCTGTAGCTCCCTAGTCACTTAACATTAGGTTTTTAAATTTCTTTTTTCTTTGTTTGTTATTACAATTTTGTGCATCAAATGATTGAGATCCTTAAATTTTTATGTTTGATGATCTTCCTTCTGAACCTCAACTTGGGAAAGGTCAAGTGTTATGTGAAGGCTATCTTTTAATTTAAATAAGTCAACACTGATACTCTTTTGATTGATGTATCACTCTCTTTTTTTGCTTGCTTTGAATCAGGTAAGAAAAAGTCATTTAGTGATGTCTAATGTTAAGATCATGGAAATTAATTTATATTTATAAGCACAGATTAGAAGTGTAATTGTACGAAGGAGTAAAAACAACAAATACACGAAGCAAAAATTTTTGTCCTGTCTGTTGCTTCCTCTTTGGAATTAGATATACTTTCAAATTTCCTCCTGTCCTGTGAGAAATGAGCACATTGACATGACATTAAACTACTTTTGCTTTGAAAAGTCTAGTAAAACCTTTGAAAAACTGAATAGGTTTAGATTTCTAAACCATAAAAGATTTTAATAAGGAAATTTATGTTGGCTCACATGGAAAAGTACTTTTGTTAAGACTCCTATATAGAGCTGTCCTTTCTATAGCAGAAGGGAGTATACCTACTTTGTGTAGATACCATATTCCTTAGATGGTCAACATGCTAATACATAATATAGCTATTCCTTGGTATCTGTGGAGGATTGGTTACAGGACCCTCCATATCAAAATCCATGGATGCTCAAGTCTCTTATATGAAATAGAGTAGTATTTGCATGTAACCTATGTATATCCTCATGTGTACTTTAAATCATCTCTAGATTACTTAAAATATCTAATACAATGTAAATGCTATGTAAAGAGTTGTTACAGAATATTGTTTTTGAAATTTTTATTATTTTTATTGTGTTATTTTTTATTTTTTGAATACTTTCCATCTGAGCTTGTTTGAATGTAGGGATGTGGGACCTGCAGATAGAGAGGGCTGACTGTATGCTTGAAAAACGCATTCTGCAAAATCATGACCACCAAAATAATAGCTATGGGAAAAATAAGGTTGAGGAAGACCATTCAAAATCACCTATAAAAGCACAACACTAGCTAAAATAACAATTAACTTAGCAGACAATGTAGACAGCCTGGGCAAGCATCTTAGAGTGCTGCTTCAGAGGATGTTAAAGCTGCACAAAAGCAAAAGCGTGTGAGGCAATGCAGATGGAAGTGAAGTGGAAGTTTGAGGCAGTGGGGCTTCTTTTAAGAATGACACGGGAGGAATAAAACTCCCACAGTCAGTGAGTCATGTAAGGCCAGGGTTGCACCTTTCTGGGATGGGAACTCCAGTACAGCAGCCAAGCTAAGGGCTTTTTTCTTTCCTGCTAAAGGATAGAATTTTATTCCTATTCTTTTGGTTTCTTTTACTTAGGAAAAAGCACATATTCACTAACCAAACTTCCATATCATTTTGACATCATTTCCCTGTTCACTAATCTTATATGAGCTATTCGATGTTATAGAAGCATTTAACAGTAGCAGACAGATGTAGATAGTATCCAATTTTGAGGGAGTTGTTTGATAACACTCCCATGCATCCTAAAATCCCACAAATTTGATGTCTAAAGTTCTTTGTCATAATTATTGCATTATGGTGAACGAGAGGAGTCACTCACCCTCTTGAGGGAAGAAGAGATCCTCAGTCTCTTAGGACCTTTTTGAGGCTGCTAGTCCAATAATGATATTCTGCTCCTTTGCGGATCCTTCTAGATCATAGTGGGTAGTATTACATTTACCTCAGTGGTTCTGAAATGAGTTAGAATAGTACATTAGTTAAATTGACTCCAAGGCCATTCTGTGACACACCAAATGTTCACTTCCTATTCCATTTCCCACCACAAGTTATGCCCAGTAAAACTGTCCAAAATAGCTATATATTTTCTGACATGTTCTTTAGAGATTCTACAATGAGATTAAACACAGAATTAACATATTTCAATCATAAAATTCCAATAACATACAGACACTCCAAATTTGAATGTTGACCTTTGCCCATTATCAACTTTGGTGGAGAAATTAAAATTCGAAGAATAAAATTCCAAAGAAATTAAAATCCAGAATTAAGTCCACACAGAAACGAATTTCAAAATCAATTTATCTTACATTTGTGAGTTAAAATTCAATCAAAGTTTAAACTCCTCAAGTTTAAGTGCAAAGAAATTAAATTTCTAATTTTTATTCTTCCCAGTGTCAGCCAGATGGCTTCTGGATGCCTGATTTGAGCTGGGATGTCTCCAGCAGTTACCGTCTGGGCTCCTGGAGTGGGTGTCATCCCTCAGGACTTCAGAAGTTGAATTAGGTCTATGCCAACATTTTCATGTGCCTTGCTTCCAACCAAACAAAATGATTATCAAACATCAACACCACACCCAGCACATTCAAAACAGAAGCCAGTCCAAGTAAATGTGTCTATTTCACGCAAAATAATGTTTCCAGGACCCTATGTTTGTCATAGTCTAGACCCACATGACTGACTGTTGCCAAAGACCATAGCAGAGACTATGTGAAGGAAGGCAGAGAAGAGAAAATGTTCTTCATATCAGTATTTCCAAGATGCCAGTCAGTCTATGCTATTGACCAGGGTCTATGACCTGTGATATAACTTGCTGAGAAGCAATCTCCCACTAAGGCATTAGTTATGATATCAGGTATTTACAGTATCTTGATGGAAAAATTGACCAGTGCACACTGTCTCCTGTTTCAAAGAGACTGCCTAAAATGTCGGTTAAGTGCTGTGATTTTGGAACCAGAATTGAAATTCCAGTTATGCCACTTACTATATGACCTTGGTCAGGTTACTTATCTTCTTGGAGAGTCAGTTTCCTTAACTGTAATATAGGAATTATATTATTTACCTCAATAGGTTGTTGTAAGTATTAAATGAGTTATATGTAGAGTCCTTAGAACAAGTATCTGACACTTGGTAAACATTGTATGAAATTAACTATCATCATTATTACTGTTAATATTATTCTCAAAGAGGGTTCTAAAAGAGTTCCATTCTTGCAACATTTGGAAATTTGCACTGGTGGCAGCACCAGTCAAAAAGACTTATTTGAAGTATCATTTTTTCCTTTTTAAAGTATTCCAAACACTTTAATGTTCTTGTTTTTTTCTGAGTCTGTGCTTCTGGACCCCATACAGAGATGAGGGTGGTCACTGTCTAGTGGTATAGCATCCACCTTGTTTCAGGAGTGGCGTTTTCTGCTATAAGAGCCTCTGCTTATGGAATTATTTAAGCCTAAGAAACCTACTTCAGGGGACAACTTCCCCCTCATCTCCACATTGGTTCCAACTGGAGAGAACTTTTGGTGGATTTCCAAGCTGAAGCAGCTATTCATGTTTCTGAGGCTCATGTACATAAGACCCCAGTGAGGACCAACACTGCTGCCATTTCCTTCTGAAAACATGGTATTTCCTCAGGGTTTGGTTTGAATGCTCCTGGTCTTGAGTGAGTGTCTCTCTGGCACTTCTTTTTCTGCAATATTCAGTATTTGCCTCTGAGGTTTGCTTCTGCTGTTATACCTGTTTCTTTCATAAAAGTTCCCTTTTCTAAGGTGCTTGGAGTTAGCATTGTTTGTCATAGTTGAGCACCTTCTTTATTTTATCTTCCCTTTGCTTTCTGGTCCGTACTTATATTTTTCTAGTATACGTCTCTAGATATTTTTCTTGCAGAGTCTCTCATACTGAGATATGGGAAGACAATAAGTTCTAAGTTCAATAGCATCTCTTGTCCAAACCAGTCTTATCTATTTTCACTTCTCTGAGTTAAATGATCCTATTCAGGATGCACTCCCCCACAGTCTAGCATCTAATTCAGATCTGGAGTCCTCGATCTATTATTGTTCTGCATGGATTCCTTGTAGTATAATTCATCTTGCTTTGCCTTTCCTTAATCTTAGGCCCATAAATTTTTAGAGGTCATCTAATACTTTTTTAAAAGTATTTTATACTAATCTTCCTCTCCAATTTGTCCAGATTTTATGTACATTATTTGTGTAATTGTCCTGTCCTCAAAAGAGATTCCCCTATTGCTTACTACAAATTTATTTGTAATGTGAATATCAATTCTTCAAAGTATTCAGGATTCTGTCTCCTCTGAGGGATTGTTCTAAGTCTGCTCTCCAAGATCTTATTTTTATTCCTCTGTTAGGTTTCACTGGGCCCCAGTTACTGTTTCTGATTTTGTAACAAATAAAATATTTTTCCCTTTTATAATAACCTCTTTAAGAGTAGTTAGACTTGAATTTACTTCCTGTACCTGGCCTTCAGGATCTCAGTTTCTCTTTTTCGTATCTGTTAAATATGTATGCTTGGGTCAGATGCTTACCTTTATTCTAAGGGAATCTCTTTTCTCTTCAAGCTAAGTCAGCTTGTCTTCTTTTATTTTGTTTTCTAGCATACACAGTTCTATTCTGATTATAATAATGATGCCTATTTTCAAACAATTTTACTTTGTCCTTGATTCCTTTAGCAAATCTGGGTTCCTAGGTTTACAATACTTTTTCAAGTAGTTTCTATACCTTAACTGAAGAAGAAAGAGTGTTCCTTTTGTAATAAATCTATCATCTTTCTTTAGATGAAATCATAATTTGGGTTTATGAAATTTAGAACCATGGTTAAAATTTATGTGATAAACAAATTTAGAGCTAATTTGGGTTGGTATAGTTTACTTTAAAAGCTTATGAACAAGCCACATGAATCTAAGGTTAAGCTTATCCACATTTCCTTTTTGGACCAGAATGCAGTTTAGAATAACATAAGGAAGAATAGAATTGAGGGCAGTAGTTTTAATGCTACCTATCTAGGCCGGTACTAAGAACTTAAAGATAGAACGTCACTATAGCACATGTAGAATTCAGCTGCCATTATAGTTTTAAGTACTGGCCTACAGATTTGCCTTCAAAACACACACAAACAAAACCCAGCAAATATTGTTCCACCTTCAAATGCCTAAAATGATCTAATCCCAATTTCAGACTTGACTGAAATTTCAGGTGAAGTTCACTGAATGGTTAAAGAACAAGCAGCAGCAGCCTGCACAATAGGGCAGGCATGACCAGCTGGGATGCTAAGCTAGCTCCATAGCCCACCTGATGTACTAAAGGTATTCCTGCCCCAAGCTGGCATGTTCTGAAGGTCAAGGCTGTTAGAAAATAATCACAGCTGCATTTAGTTGCTGTGACCCATTAAGTTCAATTTCTACGTGGTCTTACTTATTTAAAATTTAGGTCCAATATCCCTATTCTCTATGTACAGGCCCTTCAGTAAAAATATAACTACAAAGCTGTATATTTAACTACATGGCCCAATATAAGCTCTTGGACACCACTGAGGTTAAAACGCAAACAAACAAACAGACAAAACCCCAAACCCTACATTTAAAGCCCCATCAAAGCATGAAGCCACCCAGTCAAGGCTTATTCGTAAGTCTCAATCTTTTTTGTTATTTGCTCTTCACTTTGGTATTTCTCAGGATTCCAGACTAACTTGTCCTGTAAGTATAGACTTTACTGAGTTTTGCGAGATAGTCTAGCGAATTATTGAACCTGACAGGGTAGTGGGAAATCCAGAATTTTTAGCTAGCTAGTCAAAAGTGAGGGTGGCTTGGTGACCCCCAAACATGTGGCTGTAATGAGGGCAGTCTTGTGGGGGACTATGCCCTTAACCTTGTAAACTCCTTGCATTGGACTTGCATTTCCTGATTTTAAAACTTATTACAAGTAAAACTATAGTAATTAAAACAGTGTGGTTCTGGCATAAGAATAGGCAGGCATATAGACCAAGGGAGTGGAACTGAGAGTCCTGAAATAAATCAATGCATCTATGGCCAATTCGCTTTCAACAAAGATGTCAAGACCATTCACTGGAGAAATAGTCTCTTCAACCAATAGGGCTGTTACAACTTCACACTACATACAAAAATTAACTCAAAATAGATAAATGATATAAATATAAGAGCTAAAACCATAAAACTCTTAGAAGAAAACACAGAAGCAAATCTGAATGACCCTGGATTTGCAGTTGATTCTTAGATATAATGACAAAAGCATGAGCAATAAAAGAAAAAAATAAGTAAATTGAACTTTATCAAATTTAAAAAGTTTTGTGCATCAAGGAACGTTATGAAGAAAGTGAAAAACAACCTACAGAATGGGAGAAAACATTTGCAAATCGTATAGCTGATAAAGGTTTAATATCCAGAATATCTAAAGAACTCTTACACTCTAACTAGGGCTGCCTACCCCCTCTCCCTATGTGAGTGGTCCTTTTAACTGCGAGCAACATGGCAGTGACTCAGGCTGGGACCCTTCTGCCAGGGTGGGCTATTTTCCAGGTGTTTTATGATGACTTGGGTCTCCCCTTACACCAAGACTGAAATGTCCTGGGGTGGGGGTGGGGGTTGCAATGACAGGGTTTAAAAAAAAAAAGAACTCTTACACTCAACAACAAAAAGACAAACAACTCAATTAAAAATGGGCAAAGGACTTGAATAGACAGACATTTTTCTGAAGATATACAAATGGCAACATCCTTAGTCATTAGGGAAATGCAAATCAAAACCACAATGAAGTCTCATTTCATATATACTGGGATGGATATAATAAAACACACACACACACACACACACACACACACACACAATAACAAGTGTTGGTGAGGAAGTGGAGAAATTGGAACCCTCATACACTGCTTGTGGAAATGAAAAATGCTGCAGCCACTTTGGAGAACAATTTGGCAGTTCTTCCAAAAGATAAACAGAATTACCACATGGCCCTGCAGTTCCACTCTGAAGTATACATGCAGGGCTCTGCATTTCCACTTATAGACATTTACACTTAAGAATTAAAAACAGGTACAAATGTTTTTAATTTTTATCAAGTTTTATAGTTTAACATGTACTATATATAATAGCCAATATATATATTATAACAGCACTATACATGATAGCTAAAAAGTGGAAGCCAAATGTCCATGAATGGATGATTACAGAAACAAATTGTGGTATAAACATAGGATAGAATGTTATTCAGCCATTAGAAGGAATGAAGTACTGATAATGCTACAGTGTGGATGAACTTGGAAATATTATGCTTACTGAAAGAAGCCAGACACAAAAGGTAATATTTTGTATGATTCCATTTATTTAAAACATCCAGGATAAATTAATGTAGAGAGACAGAATGCAGACTGGTGTTTGGCAGGGCCTGCGGGAATAGGGATCTGGGGAGAGACTGCTTAATGTATAAGTGGTTTTACACATTAAAATGGGAATGTTTTGAAACTATGTAGAGGTAGTGGTTGTGTATTTTGAATCTACTAAATGCCACTGAGTTGTTCACTTTAAAATGGTTGATTTTATGTTATGTGAATTTCATCTTAATAAATTATTTAAAAAAGATAAGACAAGTAGAGCAGAACTGATTTGCCCTAGTTGTCACAGCCAAGGTCACCCTAGCTCAGTTGACAGCCAGTTGATTCCAAGACATGTGAGCAAGTCCAGCCAAGACTAGCAGAATCACTAGGCTAATTTACAGATTCATGAACTAAATACATGTTTATTGTTTTATGCTACTGAGTTTTGAGGTGGTTGTTGGGCAGCATTACTGTGGCCATAGATAGTTATTTGTCCTTCACAAATATTGTCACATATTCTTTTTTCACTGGTTAGACAAATAAACTCTATTCCTAAATCTTAATGCTTTGTATTATCAAAAAGTAATCTCCCTAAAATATGCCTTCATTTTTATTTTTGCTCAAAACTTTGCATATCAGTACAATCTCCACACTGTTTATCTTGACATTCATGAACCTTCATTATGTGATCTTGCCCAGTCCATCCAATCACCCGCAACTGACAGCTACCCAACATGGGCCTTTTGTTGTAGCTAGATAAGTCCTTTCCATGTTCCAAACAGTGCAGTGACTTGTTTTGTGCCCATATTCCTTACCTTTGTTTATGCCATTTTATGTCCATTTGGGATAATCTTCCTATTCTCCATCTATTCAAAGTTCAGTGATTAGTATGTCAAGATATATTATTTGTGGTAACATGTGAATCCAAAACTCTCAGTGCAGTATTTTGCTATAGAACTCTTAGTGCCTTATACAAAGGTATCATTTTTTACTCATGCTACATGTCTTTGTGGGTTGACTATAGCTGTACCAGTATATGTCAAAGTAAGTCAAATGCCATCTCCTTAATTCAACAGTGTGAGAATGTACAACCCTTCCATGGGAAAAGCATTGCAAGTTACATGGCTAAATCTGATTTGAATAAGGTGGAAAGTATAATTTTCCTTCAGAAAGGGGCAGCAAATATTTTGAATAATAATTAAATACACTACATTATCTCTTATCCAAAATCTGTATTAGTTATATAGTGCTGTGTAACAAATTACCCCAAAATTTAGCAGCTTAAAGCAACAAATGTGTATTATTTCTCAAGTTTCCTGGGTCAGGAATTCAGGCGTGGCTTAGCTGGGCTCTCCAACTCTGTGTCTCTCACAAAGCTTTATTGAGGTATCAGACTGCAAAGTTTTAAAATATTATTTAAATCTTCCTTTATTTTGTTTACTAATTCCTCCTTTTCGTAACTTCATTTGATTCTTTCTGTACCATATGTCATAAAATTTGCTTATATAGTATTTCTGTTTTGTGTATGGTTTATTTCTAAGGAGAGATTTTCATCTTATACTTTTAAAAAACCTCCAAAAGTCTCCTAATATCTATCATGGAACTGGGCATGTAGTAGAGCCTCAAAAGATTAATATTCAAATAAACAACTTTTAAGCATTGTCTTTATGTTATAGTTCCTAAAACATAGTAAGAGATGAAAATACTTTTAAATGAGTGAATTAGTTAAAATTCCAAACAATTCTTTGTTGAATTAAATTTGCAATGAATTACTCACTAGTAACTACTTTTTGTTGGTAGTTCTCACTGATACTAGTGATTCAGTGATCGCTCATTAGTATTTTGCTATATTCCATAGAACTTTAAAAGGTAGAAGATTCTCATTTATTGATGTATAATGCAGTATACAAACAAATGATAATGACTGTCTTATCCAGTATCTGTTTCAGAATAGTGTTGATTGATTTACTTTTGAGCTCAGCATCAGAAGGATCTTTGGCGATCACCAAAATCTCACTTTGTTCATGAATCTCCTTTAAATGGTCTGCATTATGTGTCCATCCAGTCACTGCTTGTCCCACTTCTGACAGCTATAATTTCTTTTTTTAAAAATCCATTTTTTAGCTAACTGAAATCTATTCTTTTAAATATTTATCATTGGCACCGAAATTAATTTCTAGTCTATGGCTTCCTTTTATATATTTGAATGTGTATCATTTAAATCTTTTCCAAGTTAAATATCCCTAGTCTCTCCAAATATTTATCTGGCCCCTCATCACCCTGATAAGTTTTCTCTGTTCTTTCTAGTTCTTTCAGTATTCCTCTTTGTGGGGCCCTAAATTATACAAAATTTTCCAGGTCAATCAATGATGAGTAAAGCTCTACCTCCTATTTTTGTTTCAGGTCATTATGTAACCTACAATCGCATTATGATTCCTATTAGACACATCATATCATTGACCTATACTGGACTTCTATTAATAGTCAACTAAAGCCCCTATTTTTTTAAATTTGTTTTTAAGCTACTTCTCCCTTATCCTGCACTGGTGCTGCTGACTGTTTAGATGGGAGAACAGAACTTTATGCATTGATTCCTACTAAATTTCTACCTCTAAGCTTTTTATTTAGTCATTTAGCTGGTCAAGATCTTTCAGATATTTAATCTGTCACCCAGGGATTAATAGTTTCTCTCATCTATGTTGTCAGTTGTAAATTTGTTATGAATACCAATTTTATCTTGTGTAAGTTATTCATAAAAATGTTGACTAGGCCATGGTTAGGGACAGACATTGTTAGCATGCTAATAGATTGCTTGTGTCAGATTATATTAATCCTCCATGGATATGGTTGTTCATTTGGTTATGAGTCTACAAGTTCACTTATCTCCAACTTAGACACAAGTCTTTTAATTATATTACTCTACTAACACTATTTTAAAAAATGATTTTAGTCTGCCATAACTTGTATACTGAACCAATGCTTAAATCTTTATCATGGCCTGAATGGCCTTCATGATTTTCCCTTCCTGCCCAAATTCTCTATCTTTACTTAGTATTAATGGCCCCTTCCACTGTGTAGTCAAGTCACTTTGTTTCTGTTCCTCAAATATTCTTTCATGCCCCAGTACCTTATCATCTATTTCCTCTGCTTGGAATCTCTCACCCTGTATCTTCCCTGCAAGCTATTGCCTATTCATTTTAAGATCTTACTTTAAATACTGCTTCTGGGAAACCTTCCTGATATTGTCTTGCTCCTATTCCCCTTTCCTCTCTTGTCTAATATGGTATATTTGCTAGGATTCCCCATAGAAATGGAACCTGTTTATAATCTCTGTCTCTCTCTTAATTTATTTTAAGGAATTGGTTCATGTGATTATGGAGGCCGAGCAGTCCCAAGCTCTGCAGTTGGCAAGTTCGAGACTCAGGAGAACCTATGTATAGTTACAGTCCAAGTTACTCAGCTTTTTTGTTCTATTTAGGCCTTCATTTGATTGAATGAGACCCATGCACATTAGGGAGGACAATCTGTTTTACTCAGTCTACTGATTCAAATGTTTATCTCATCCAGACACACTCTCACAGACACACCCAGAATATTGTTCAGCCAAATGTGTGGGTACCCTGTGGTCCTGTCAAGCTAATACATAAAAATAGGCATTATAGATGGGTATCCCTGTTACATTCATAGCACCCTGTATATAGTAATTACCACAGCCAATTAATACAATTTCTTTGCAAGTTATTTGTTTAATGTCTGTCTTTCACCTAGACTGTCAGCTACCTGAGGGTGAAGATTTTGTTATCTTGTCTGTGTTTCATGTTTAGCCCAGAACTACATAATACAGAGTAGACATTGTGAAATAGTATTAAAATTAGGGTTGCTGCCCTTCTTTGGACAGCATTGCACTTGGATTCCTTTGATGCAAGTGGAAAATTCTGGCACTGAGAGAGTCTAGTCAAAATGTTTCCTTCTTCTTTTATGCTCTAAAAATGCCTAATAGAACCTTTATATATCTAGTACTGCTCCTGTTCTGCCAGATGGGGAATTCTGCAATAGTCCAGACAGTCTGGGCCTTGGAAATGACATTGCTAAGGGTGGGTAACTCAGAATGGTATAGCCTGCAGCCTACAGTCAAACCATACAGAGACAATGCATGTGTGTGTGTGTGTGTGTGTGTGTGTGTGTGTGTGTGTGAGAGAGAGAGAGTTCATTCGGATTCCTTTTATTACTTTCTTCAGGAAGGAAACTGTGAGCCTTTGCCTTGTCTGGGATACTAAATTATATATTTCTATTTGACTTTCAAATAGAAATGTTTAAAAGAAAGCAACCATGAATTCTAAATAGAGGACTTAATTCGGAGGTTTGCAAACATTGCGTATTCTCCTACTTTGTTGCAGATACACCCTTATATGTGGGAAGGAACATACAGATTTGGCAGTACCTTGCTCAAGGATAATAGATGGTAGCCACAGTCTGTTGGGACCTGCTTCCCAGGTGCTGTTGGTATTCTGGGTGTTGGAAATCTCAAAGCTCCATGTAGCTGATGTCCCCAGGAATGTCCCTCTCTGTTCATTAAATTTTTTGCTTACTTGTCAATGACCCCATGTTGGGTCTTAACAATTACTGTTTGTTTTTTTAGAGTTCACAAACCATTTTATAATCTATTCTAGAACTTTCAGGGAATTAAGATCAAGTTTATGAATAAAATTTCTTCTTTAGAATTAAGTATATTTGCTTCTTTCCATCCTTGGGTCCCTTACCCATTTGCCTTTATTTCTCAAAGTTTATGAAATGTAAAAATTTAAGTCTCTTGCTGAAGAAGGATGTCAAGTGCTGGCAGTAATTAATCAGCCTCTTAAATCTCTCTAGCGCAAAAATTGGTATACACCAAGGCAGAAAATTAAGAGCCCTGTTGTGACATGAAGATGCTCAGAATAAATCTTCGGACATTGAAACTGTGCTCTTTGTGACTTGCTTGGTTCCAGGGTTTCTTAGAAATATTCTCAGCGTCTCTTAGTGACTTCCAGGCACAGGCTTGGGTGGATGTTGCTTGGATCAAAAACAAAGTGTTAAGCAATCACTGATTTATATTTTTATTATTAATCTACACAGGATATTAAGAATTTTATTAAGGCTTGATTTTTTTAAAAAATGGTTTTTTGGTGGCAGTTAGAGACCTCCCATTATAATTGGATCACTGTCATCTTTTATTAATATGTGAATGCAGAATTGTGTGATATGAGCATGCACAAAGCAGTCTAATCTACTCACAGACTTTAGTATCTGTCAGAAATTCCTTTTTGAAGTCTAAAACATAGGCTCTCTTTTATCTTCATGAAGATATGATCATCACTCCTAGGTTTTGTTGGGGTAAACTTGTTTTAGTATTTCACGTAATCTTTTAACCAAGTCCTTGCTCTTTTCCCCTTCTCCTTGAGTTTATCTTCTGTCTTCTAGTTTTTATGTCTCTTATTTCTCAGTCTTTGAACTATAAAACTTGAAACCCTACTCGGATTCTAATGACTGGTCCATGATCCCAGAAGTTAATTATAAAATACATTGCAATAAATATAATTGTCAATGAAAACAAATAGACTAATTGTTACTACCTGGTATAAAACAATTTCTTACAAAGCTCTCTGTGTATAAGTTATATAAAAGAGCATGACTCAGCAGAGATCGTTTTTCTTCCTCCTGTTACTGAAAGCTCGCCACTTGTCCCTGAGTCCACATCAGAAGAACGAGAACAAGTGGTTTGAGAAGAAAAAAGAGATTTATTAATTTGTCAGCAAATGAGGAGGATGGAGACTCCTGTCTGAAATGTCATCATCCTAATGATAAGCAGAAATATAGACCTTTTAAAGGGTGGGTTCTCAGCTTCAGGAAATTGCTGTTCAAATACAGTTGATCATCCTGATTGACCCATCTCCATCTCATCTCTGCTGAAGACAATCCTGTGACCTCCACTCAGGACCTCCCTCTGCCAGGTCCAGAGCTGAGCCATTTCTTGCAGCACGCAGAACGAAAGACATTCCCCTGTCCCTCCCAAGACGGCTGGCATGAGGCAGGGATGTAGATCCTAGTTCTCAAAAAGAGTAAAAATTTCTAAAGAGACAAAAACCATTTTTGTTGTTTTTTTTAGGCCGTTCCCTCTGTTACATATTCTCCACTGTCAATATTTCCCTTCCATATCTATGGAAAGAGGGCTGACTATTCTGTTACACTCCTAAGAGTTTTTAGAAGAAAGAAGGAATAGTAGACAAAAATATTTCACATGCTAATAATAGAAGATTCTGCTTTTGTGAAACAAACATGGAGGAATAAATGTTAAAGGGAACCCTCCATTATAATTATTGAAACTATTAAGACTTTTTTTTAGTCTGCCACATTTAAAATATAAATCTCTCATGAGATATATATTTATATCCTAAATAAAATATGTAAATGTAAGTAATATGTTGACTTAGCATTTGCATTCAAGGAGACGAAACTGCTTTAACCACATTAACTGACTCCTAGGTCTCTCTGAATTAGGTATGTTTATTCTGGGTATTTGTGTTGTGCCTACTTTTGAGTCCTAAAAAGAAAAAAACAAAGAAAAAAGAAAAGCATTAGCTATGTTTTTAGATTTGCATTAGTGTGACTGTACAATGTAACAGAATTTTGAGACATTTTACAATCAGCTTGCTTTTGAATGTTATTCACATATGTAAGCGATTTGTATACTTGATTTTGTTCCTAAATTTTACTATATTTTTGTTACATTTTTTCTGACTAGGTCAAGTTAATTTGTATGTCACTTAATCCCATTTGAGATAGTAATATAAATAAAAAAATAATCTAAAATAACATGTCAGTTATTACAGAAAGTAATTATATAATGACATTTCTAAAGGACATTACTTCTTGCTTTTGTTAGATTTATTTATTGAATTCTGTACATTATACTTTATAAAACTAACTCTAAGATAAAACTTTAAATTTTTATACAGAGCTTTAAAGTTTACAAAAGCGTGTCATACATATTTAATTTTATCTATTGGTATAGACCATTGTCACATAAAAATAGACTAGGTATAGTTAATTCTCAATATTTCTTTAAGTAATCTTAAATTGTATGTATATCAGTTTAATTAAGTTATTTTACATCATTAATAAATATCAAACATTTTAGATGTTCAAGAAATTGAGTTCACAAGATACTTGTATTTTCTAAAACACACACATTATTACTTTTGTTGAGGGGAAAAGAAAGATCCAGACAATAGAATCCCAGCTTATTTCTACTTGTATAAATCAAGTCATTTAAATAAATGAATTGTGTATGCTGACCTGTTCTACCAATGTGCTACTGGGGATGTATGAAAAAAAGATGTGCATGGTGGTGGAAGTAGAAAGAGGCATAAAGCGTATTGGAAAACTACCAAATGTCCCCTGCAAATGGGCCCTATTCAGAATCAGTAAGCGTATGATGAGTGAAGTGGTTTTGAATATCGCCTTTAGATTCCATGCTGTTACAAGGCCAGCCCTGAACATGGCAACTCTTATTTCCACACACAGTACCTCTTCACTCTCAATTTAACCCCAAAATCTGATGAACCCATTACTCCATACTTGATTTCATGGAACAAGGAGTAGATATAGTTACAAATGATCAATCACAAGCCGTGAACCAAAGCAGCAAGGCATTAACAATTCACACCATTTCGGTCCACTTGCTCAAGCAGAAGATGTGCCAGCATATTTAATGCACAGCTACTTCGTTCAGTTTAAGAAAAAACATGACTCAGCCTGCATTTTCAAAATGGAGGGGACTTCCTAAGATTTCATACTTCCTAAGCCCCAATGTCAGTGTTCACCCACACATCAGCAATTAAAATAACTAGGTGTCCTGTAAAGGTCATAATGTCTAAATTAAATTTTACTCAGGTAAAAACAATATGACCTATGAAATTCTTCCCTTCAATGCATCACTATCGTGTTTGATCCTATCATACAAATCAATGTCTCTTACAGCAGTATTATAACACTGTAGATCCCACAGGCGATATGCCGTCAGTTTAATAGGATCACTGAAAAACTAAAGCAGCTGTGAAAGATTGCTCTAAGTATAGCAATCGTGTGCTTGTCATTTTGTTCAGCGGAGGAAAAATCCAAATTTGGGTAGGCATCGGTATTTAAGAAAACGACTGCTAAATCTTTTCTCATAAGTACCTTAGGGACAATAAGATTTGACATATAGCATGTAAACAAAAATACACAGCAGCTGTTAGTTTAGTTTTATTTGAATAAAAATATGCTGATATAAATCAAGCAACATAGGAGACAGTATGCTCTCCGTCATTCAATCTTCCCAGCAGACTATGCTTTTGAGTGGCGTCTGCTGGTTGATCTGGGACCAGGAGTTTCCCAACTATTACCTAAAGCTGAATAGGGAGCATTAAGACACACACATACCTTGGCACTAGCTCAAACTCTATGCAGGCGTACATCCTGGGCTGGGAAGCAGTTACATCTTAGTATCTTTTAAGGACTTACTTTGTTTTGACCAAAAAAGACTTTTAGGTCAATTCAATTTTAAAAAATAAATTCTAATTGAATTGGTGGGACATTTCCAAATGTCTTAATGTGTTTCTAAATGATGTCTTGCTAGCAATAGCTGAGTATTTTTGAGGCTGAAAACCACAGCTTGCTGCCAAAGAGCATATAGAAGTTTCTTTATAGGTAACTGTGCTCTGGGCAGTGCTCTTTTCTTTCATGGTCTCATGTACTCTGAAATGTGAAAATTACAATATTATGTAAATTATGGTTCTGGATATTTAATTGGCATGAATTTTAATTTCGAATTGGAAGCAGATTATTAAACCCTTTGATTATTTCCTGTGTGTCTTGAAAATGTATGATTAAAAAGTCCTGATCTTTTTAGCTTTCCATAGTATATTCAAATGCAGTATGCAAAGTGGCTCTTTTAATGTAAGATGTGGCTTTTGGAGCCAGATATATATTCTCTAGGTACAGATCTTCACGGAATATTCCAGTCTAAATCTAATTGATAAGTTTGATTAGCTTTGTGGTTTCTCTTTAGAGGGATTTTTGGCTCCTTATCATGAACAGTTCCCATCATATATCCAAGTAAGTTCAAGCTTCTTATCACTGATGAAATGGTATTAATATAAGGCCCTCTTGAAGGCTGAACAGTTTATTTTTTTATTTACCATTTGAACTCATTATCTGGAATTCTTAGAGGGAATTGCCTTTATTATTTAAAATAGTTATTTAGACATAAATATAATATTACTGCTGTGTTATTTAAATTTTATTGTTTGCCTTTTCCTATAGAAGCATGATTTATGACAGGGTAGGATAAAGTACATAAAGGTTTTCCAAGGACTTTTTAAAATACCCATCTCTGGCCTTTTCTTGTCTGGTTAGTGCTTCATTCCCGTCTTATGGTTTTCTTTTTATATTTGTTTTCCTCTTTAGTCATCAAAACAATTTTATAAGGAAAATTAAAATAAAATGATTACGTATTTCCTAAATGTGCTTTGAAATTCTAGTATATTCATGTTAATTTATTATATTTTGATCAAATTTTTATTGTTATAGAAAGTTACAGTTTCCAAATGACCGTAGATAGTTGTATTCATGGTCCTAAAACTTATCTAAAAGACTGTCCGCAGTATATCTGCAGTATCATTTATTCATCCGGTAGACATTGAGCACTGCTTTTACCAAACTAAAAAAACACCATTACCTCAAACCCAAAAGGGTTCAGGATTTACTGGAAGATGAAAGTGGGAGGGGAGAATATACAGATTAATACAAATCAGTATGGGAAAAATAAAACTGTAAAAAATCCTATAGGAAACATAGAGGAGGGAGGAATTAATTCTTCCTAAATAATTCAGGATATTTTACCAGAGGTGGTAGCATTTGATATGAGCTGTGAAAGACAAGAATATATTAACAAGTGGAAAAAAGGAGGAAGAAATGCAGAGAAAATGGAACAGCATGAGTGAGAAAGGTATCAATTGATAGTTATGAAATTAATATAGCTACTGCTTTTGGTCATATAATCTATTTGCCCATGATGCTTAGTATTAGCTCTGTCCAATGAAGTTACTCTTTTGGGCTCACATGATCTATCGGCATCCTCAGTTTTAGCTCTAAACTCATTGGAATTATTGAATTAATTTTCAATTTGCCTTATAGTCATAATATGAGATTAAACAAAAGGAATAAAAAGTAATCATTCATATAACTTTTCACCTTTCCAGTGGTGGAAATGACCCCTATGGGATAATCTCATTTGACTAATGTATGCATAATTGATAAATTTAGGGGATGATTAATTTCCAAACTATTTATCTAATATGAATTGTTGAGGGCTTACTTAATGAAAATACTGAAAATACAAAAAAGTGATTGTCACAATCATGTAACTAGGAGAAACTAGGGAGAATACCTGTAATAAAGACCTTCCAAATATAAAGAAATGTTTTTGTATCGTTATGCACACAAATATTAAATGAACAGAAGATAACCTTCTTGACTGAAGCAATATTTCTAAGTAGCAGTTTGAAGAAAGAGAAGCACATGGTTTGGAAGGACACAGAAAATAATATCTGAGTTCATTCCATGGGCATCTTTTTTCATTGAGTATATACCATGGGCTTTGCTAGCTTGTAGCAACATCTAGGTTTATGTTCTTTCCAAAGCTGAAGCATGTCCATTGACCTCTCTAAATCATTGCCCTCTTTCTTGCATATATTTATATAATAGCCTTCTTTATGAGAATAAAGTTTTATTTCAGAAA
This sequence comes from Indri indri, assembly GCA_004363605.1. NCBI lineage: Eukaryota > Metazoa > Chordata > Mammalia > Primates > Indriidae > Indri > Indri indri. Next base: position 23,077 of record RJWJ010003593.1, read on the forward strand.
AGGAGAAAAAGAGAACTCTACATAAAAGAGAGAAAACCATTGGTTAAGAAACCTTATATGCTATTATTTGATATAGAATATTATGAATACCCACTAAAACACTTAACAAAATAATTCACATCCATTGAAATCGGTAGTTGGGGTTGAAAAGTCCTTTTTTAAAAAAAAATGAATTATTCAATTATATTTTAAAAGTACATTTTAGGCCAAGGCTCCTTTTTTAATGGAGATTTCTTTAACTGCTTAATACATTTTATTTTTTCAAGATAATTTATTAGGCTGATTTATACTTCCTTTCCAAGTACTTAGGCATATCATTTTCTTATGTTTTCTGTACCTTCCTAGTTAGTGGAAACATTGTTTGTTCTTGGAGTGTGCTTTGTCTTCCTTTTCAAGAAGATCATCAAAGTTACTAGTTTGCAGCTTCCAAAGAAAGAGCCTTCTAATCCCTAGTTCAGAGGCTAACCTTTATTAGTGCTCTCGTGGTGGTTATAATGAGGACCCTGCTTCCAGCAGGGAGATTCTGGAATACTGAACAGATTATTCAACAAGTTCAGAGCAGATTCTGAAGTCCCTTATAAAACCTGCTTGTGAATACTGCTTTCTTTGCTTTGCTGTTTCTGGTTTCCATAGTATTCCTAATTACATAAATCTTGTGGAACTGGGAGCTATTTTCCATCCAATACCAATTCTGACACTGCTTACATTGTGGTATAATTTAAATTTTTTTCTAAACTGTGTTTTTTTCTTAAATTCTTATGGAGAGTACAAACTCTGATAAAAGAGTTTTGTTAGTAGATCTAGTAAATGCTTTTTTGGAATCCCTTGGGCTGACATAAAGAATCTGAAAGTTATTTTGTGACAAGCATAGATGAATAAAACTGGAGAATCTGATAATATTTTCTCAGGTTTAAATTCAAGATTGACTCCAGGATGTAAGTCATTCAAATTTATCACCTACTTCTCAGTTTTTTAACTTTATTTCAATTTAACACCTCTTTATGTAGTGCCTTTCAATGTTCAAAAAGTATACTAGGTTCAATGAGTGTACCAATTAAAGGTGTATAAATTAAAATCTAATACATAGTAATATATGGATGTTGTAGCAATAAACAAAGTGCTGCAGATTTTTAAGCTGGGTTTCCTTAGAAAAAATTATAATCAAAATTGATTAACATTATACATTTTCGAAAGACTTAAGAGTTATAATTCTGAAAATAAGTTCCTCATTTAGTTTTTATCTTTTATATGTAATCCTAAAGTTTTTAAAAGTTTGAGGTATTTGTTATGATAAAACTTAGACAGAAAAGCAATTGCTCTAAGAGAGTATTAAAATGGGATTGATAGGTGAACTTCAGGAATTAGTTTCTAAAGCTAGATGAGTGAATTTCATGCACACATCTGACAAGTAAATAGTCACTGGGTTGTAATTTCCTTCAAAATTTATTTATACTGTAGTAGCAGAAAATCTTAAACTCTATTTTCAGCAATCTCCTTAATGTTGAGTATATTAGACAGACTTTAAATTGTGCTTTGGTAGAGAGTTGTGAAACTTAGTGCCATAAAACGTATAACTTTTTTACTACGAGCAAAATTTAGCAGAATACCAGTAGAAAAGGCCATTTGCATAACTCAGCCTCTCGGCATCTCAGCTGAACCTAATTGTAATTCAATTTCCAGATTGCTATGCTAGGCATCTCTGCATAAAATATGCAACATATAACATAACCAATGGCGAAGACTCTTTTCTTTGCTGGTGATCTACTTAATTCCTTTTTTGTAGTAGAAATATGCACCAGGATAAGGTAGCCAAGACATATAGATATTTCCTGTGTTTATGTTTGTGTCACATGTATACACGATAAATAATGATCAAATAAAAAAATTCCCTTTCATATTTCTAGGTTCCCAAGAGTGCCTAAGATTTTATTATTTCTTTATTTCTGGCTTTTCAAAGGAAAATTTAATCTTGAAAAATTTTCCCTAGCTGCCATGTTATTGGACTATTTTACACTAGAAAGACTTTATAAGCTAATCGTGTGAAAAAGCATATAAACATGTCTGTCAAGTCCATATGGATGTTGCAATATGGGCCCACAAGTAAATATCTTTTATCTGTTTACAAAACACATACTGGAATAGCATTTTAAATCCTGGACTAGTTTATATTCCAGAAACTTAAAAAAAAAGGTATGACAAAATGCTCGCTTAAGATTCTCCCCCTTATTTTTAAACAGTCTTGCCACCCTGTTTTATGGGTTACTTAAGGAATGGCAATGAAAAGGCTCATATAGGATGACTTATAAAAGTGTGGATTATATTTTATGAATAATTTCCACACGTGATGTTTCAGGTATATAGACTCCTCTACAGGAAGCTATATACTGAAACAACATAGATCTTACAATTTTATCAGGACAATGCAAGTAGATTTCAGCAAGGTTGGTTCCAACTCATCTGTGATAAATGAGAAGATAAGGCAATCAGTGCACACCATGACACTCTGTGCAGCTAGTTAGGCACACTTCAGAACTATTCAGGTGTGCTCACAAAGCTTATGAGTCTTGCATGGGGGGGTGTCTCAATATAAATACATCCTTCATGGTGGCCACTAGTAATGCAGGAATTGCCTCTCTAAGACTTAACCCAGGTCAGATATAAATAATAGATGTTAAGAGTTAGCTCTGGTATTGGGGCTGTGTTCCAGGCAGTGTATTTCGGTTGGGTCAAAAGAATTTTTTCCCTTGTTTTCTCGCATAGTTCCTCTGCTTGAAAAATGCCTGCAAAATTCCATCACACCTTTGCGGGGACCACTTTGGGTCTCTAAGGGAGAAGGTTTCAGCCCCTCAGGAGCTAAGATGTACATCCAAGGAGTTCTTTTGGCCTTGTACCAACGATTAAAGTCTGCAAAAAAATATTATAAACAGGTGAGTCATCCCTCTTTAAAAACTGCTTTATTATATGTTTTAAAAATGCACTTGGTTGTATAGGGGCAATGATTGGCATTGTGTCATTAAAAAAAAAACCTGTGACATGTATTTTGTGAGTTCAGCACCCATTAGGGAGCCAAATATGCTTCTCTAATCTTAAAGCCAACAGTAATGGGGCTAATTGTATCTATCCTTTGGTATAGGATGTCATATGTCTCATCTTTTCTCGCTGTGTGCTCTGCAAAGCAAAGGCAACTCCTTATGTGGAAATTCTATAGACAGTTACTTTAAATACAACAAAGGATAGTTCCTGTCATTTGAACATTTAAATGTTCACCCTTCTATTTTTTTTAAATCTATTTCTGAAATTCAGAGAGAAACAAAGGAAATCAGATTGTTGCATAGAAGTTGGGCTAAAATATAACAAATCATATTCTGAGAAATGATATTGTGAATTAACTTCATGCCAAAAGTAACTTAATTCATTTATGCTTATTTAACTTATATGTTTCAGGAACCAAAAATATAAAAATAAAATTAATATATTTGAATCAAGTTGAACTAGATTTTGTCCTTTAATTTCTATGTATCCATTTCATAATTAAGTGTATGTGTGTACAGACTTTGATATTTTTGTAAGCACGCATAGGGACTTTTGATTTACCTTAAAGTAGGATTCATGTTGTAAAGCAGAATAATGATGCCGTTTATAAAATTAAAATGAAGTTCCCACATTTTTAAAATCCTTTTTGTACTTGGTTTTTAAGAAGTGAAGTATGCATTTTTACTGTGTTAAATAAGGACTAGGTTTTACATTTTGAACTGGGAGGTTCCAGTTTAGAACTGGGTTCATTATCTCAGGCCACAGGCTGCTGAAAAATGAATATTTTGAAAGCTTCATGCTATTATTCTCTGTGTGCAGAGAGAAAGGGGTGGGAATGGGATGTTGGTCTTAGCGTTCACACAGCACCTCCTGCTGTCTGGTTCACAAAACAGCAACTTATATTGACTAAGAAAATGTAGTAAGGTATCTAGAACTAGCAAAAAACATAATCCCATAAGAAACTTTTATTTATAAAATGTGTTTGGTTTGCCTCATTAATTGATTTCAGTGGACCCAGAAACAGAATTAATAATTATCATAGATAATACTTCATAATAATATGAAAAAAATTCAAACTTATTTTAACATTCTTTATTAAGCTATCACATATAAAAACAAGTAAAAAATTTTTTATCGTGTTTAGATTAAATTATTTTAACTGAAGTATTTAATTTTAAGATATAATGATACAAAGTAGATCATGAAGAATTGAATTACAAGAATTTATTTGGCATTATGTGATTTGATTCTACTTATTGGAGAGTTTAAAATTATTTAATGATAAAGAAAATATGAGACAATTATCCAATGCAAGAAAAGCACTGCTTAAATTAAATCTAAAGACAAAATTAAACATTTTATAAGTTTTATTAGAAGTAAGGTGTTAGAGTTAAGAAACATCTCAGAAAGTAATGCATGTTTTTCTTCCACAGTCTTAAACATTTAAAATTTAAATAGGTATAAAGAGCTGTAACCAGATTTAAAAGAGTATTGTGCATTGTGAGAAAAAAATACTGTCAGAATTACTTAGTGCTTTGATTTAAAAAATTTCTTTATGACTCAAAATTGATGAAAAATACATTTTATTAAATATTAGATGTAAATATGAACAAAATTTAACATTCTTATTGTCTCCAAAATTGCCTATTTGACCAATCTGTAAGAGTTTCAACAGTATGCAAAATTTTAAAATATTTAAAAACATAGGCTCTTTCCCATTCCTAATTAAACCTTTTTCCTTTCACAAAGTGGTAATAATTTAAAGCTTTGCACTCAGAAGTTTTAATATGATACTTTTTAATGTTTTATTTTAAAATACAAAAATGAAGAAAAAGAAATAGAAATTTTCCCATTATGTATTTCCATGCATTTTTACATGCTCAATTATAAGTATTCTTTAGTTTTTTTTCTTTTGTATTGTCATACTATGACTTAATTTAAAATTATTTGCAATGTTTAGAGAAGTCACTCAGTAGTACCGTTATCAGGCCATTAGTGGTTAGGTTGTTAAGCCTGACAATATCTTTATTTGTGAGTAGGATTTCATAGCAAATATCCCTCTTAAACATTAATGAGCTTTATTTGAACTGCGTTTACTTCATTTGATCTTTGGGATAGATTTTTCTATTTAATTTTATATAAGATTGTGTTAAGGAATCTTTAGATAGGTGAAATGGATGTGGATGATGATTCCTATTTCCTTAACAAATTTAAGATTATAACTTATAGGATTATATTAACTCTTGATATCATTTCCATTTATTTCACTTTTGATAACACATATAAAAACAACCATACTGTTCTGCTGTCAGTTGAAAGATTATAGGCTTCTAATTTTGTCATTTCTAAAGGAAATTTCTTTTAAATAAATTGCGATAATACAGCTTTAAAAGAAAAGTCAGGGCTACTGGTTTTATGTTTACAAACTTATTCATTTTTCAATTTTTAACTTTAGCTTGGCTATTATAGCATGCAACTAAATTAAGCACACTACATTAGGGTGGTCTTAAATATATACTGATTCGTATGTATTAAAATGAGATATTATATTTAGGACAGCATAAAGTCACTTAGTCTTACATTTATCACATTTATTTCCTTAAAAGTGGAAACATCTTAGAAATTGCTCAGAGCTAAGCAGAATCTATTTAATTGGTAATGTTTGAAATAGCATAAACGCGTTCCTATGAAATGTAGTTAACACTTTCAGCGACAGGGCCTGTTCCATCTCATTAGCATTCTTGTTATGTAGTGGTGCTGTTGGTGGGGGTGTTGAAGTAGGAATGCCATTGTGTCGAGTTCTAGTGTTTGGGGACAAACACTGCTGTGGAAGGAACGTGTGAAAAGGCCACAGTCCTGTCAGTGAATGAGGAAGGCTGTGCTTTCTGTGTGCTTCAAGCAGGGAAGCTGTCATTCATAGGCCTAACACAGCTAAACAGAGGCCAAAACACAAGGCTGCACTACCTTTTAAAATGATATTAGTGATTTTTAAACATGATCTTCTTTATTTATGATCTTACATAGAGCTTTTAGTTGCTGTCAGAAAACAAAATATGCCAGTCTGTTCAGAAACACTGTAGAGATGCATGAAAGTCCATGGAACTGTGCCAGGCAGCTATACAAATAATGATTCGGAATGGCTGATGGGCAGTGTTAAGGACAAATGTGATTTTTGGAAAACATTCATTTCTGGAAATGTCTTTCCAATTTAAATACTCCTTTGATTTCTTTTCCCCAACCAAGAAAATTCCTGGAGATTTTAACATAATGAATGTATATTTAGCACTGTTTTCTTTAAATACAGTTTTTAAAAGAGCTCAAAAACTTTCAATTTTAATAATTTAAAGCGGTTCACAGTGTGTGTGGTTTAACAGTTATAGATTGCATAGTCATTTCTGAAGTTCAGAGAGAAACAAAGGAAATTAGTGTCTATAATATTTTGATAAGCACCATATTAATTATGAAGAAAGTCCTAGTCCCTATGTTGGTTAAGACATAAAAAAAGGCATCGACTGTGGATTTAAGAAATTTGATGGAATTTTTAATCCTACTCCTAATTTTTAGCACTTTGAAAAGAAATGATCAAGTTAGATTAAATTTTAGCAGGTTTGATTACTTAAAATAAATAAACAAAAATATTCTCAAATATTTCTTAAATTGTTTGGGCATTTGTAAAACTCTGGCAGTGTATTCAAAAACACTGGCAATTTCTATTTATGTCTGAAGCTACAGGGAAACATTTTGTTTCTGTAATTTTAATCTGGAAATGTATACTTGCACTATTTGTAATAAATCATTACTTGGTAAAGTTTGTTAAGTACTATATAATTTTTGGCCTGAGTGATTTAAAAATTTTGTGTATGCGCAGTTCTTTTTGTTTATGAATTTAAGCAAGGTAACTTTTTGAATGCTGTTATATACTGTAAGTTCCATATTTGATATATCGTGTTTAGAACTCTCACATACTGAATTTGAACTTCAAAATTAGATTTCACTTTTTAAATTGGAAGCATATTATAGATTTATTTTGCGGGCATATTATTAAATGAGGAAATGACCATCTAACTTTAGTATATATTGGTTTTTCAGTTTAAGCTTGAAATATATTTTATTAATATGCTAAACTAAGCTGTGCCAAAGGACTTAGATTTTGTTTAAAAAAAATTGTGTACGTTAATGTTGGCTCACTTTACCCACACTTTCAATAAGTTTGATAATTAGATATCAAGAAATAATAATAATAATAATGATATAATTCTATTCAGAATTGATTCAGCTCAAAATATGCTTGAATTACATTTAGTGCTGACAGAATTTGTTTATTGCAAAAAGTATTTTTAAAGGAATCTTAGTATTTTAATTTCTCATAAAAAAAGTGCTGAAAGTTTGTCTTTTCAGGTCCTCTGCTAATCAAAATCATATATTGGTCCTAACATTACAGAAGGAATAATGTTTCTATTTTGTTTTCTATGTATACTTTAAAAATTGAGCTGTTTCCTTGATTTAGCCTTTCTGGGGCAATACTCAAAATACTTCAATTTTTAACAAACTTCTTAATGTCTTTTGAAACCTGGGAACAAAATCTATAATATATAAACATAACTTACTATTAAAAACATGAAAAATGTGACAGTCATTTCAAAATGAAAACTACTGAAGGTTCTGACAAGTAATTTTTTAGAATATTATGTTGTTTGTAGATCTGAGTGATTGTTGATTTTTTTTTCCCTGAAACCAAGCTGCATTCTAGTTACTTGAAGTATTTTAAGAACCTTAAACTTGTGTCTTTTTCTAAGTGTCATGCTTTGAGCAGGCCTAACATCAGTTAAATGAAGTGAAAATTGCATTCTTGTCTTGATAGAGATGAAAATGGATTTCTGGTCATGAAATAGATGTAGTTGTCACTTTTTAAAAAAGGTGTCAGCAGTTTGCTTCAGTGAGTAAGGTGCCAATTCAGTATGGCAGTAAACTTGTGATCTGAGCAATCAATAAAATGCTTCAATAACTTCTGCTTCATTACACTTATAATAAGAGGCTATAGATCCATGGCACATAAAATGTTGATAAAGAGGATATGTGGGGATCGACTGTGACAATTTTCTCAAAAGTACAGTAAGTGCAATATTGCCATCTAGAGTTTGTGCATAGGTAATTATAATAGAGAAGGGGGAAAAGTAGAGAGTGGAATAAAACGAGAAGTGATATTGAAATACTGTTTATTTTCCTTCATTTATCCATGACACATGTATCTTCATGGAACATTTCATTTGACTTGTCATAAAGCTATTTAGGTCAGGAGAAAATTTTCAAATCTGTATTTTTCTCTAATTCTCTTAGAATTATGCTACCAAATGTCAAATAGGCATCTCTGGCTCAAAATTGAACTTTTTACCATGAAAACTATTTATTAAATAACTTAGTTTGGAAAAAAAATTAGACTTACAGATTTTTCTTTGTAGGGTAATTTAGTTATATAAAAACAGAGAGCTTTATTGACATCTCAATTGGGTGCCTTTCAATTAAAAATTGTCTTTATTAATATTAAATACTCCTTCAAAAAATAAGAGCCAATTTAGTTTGATAATGGCATTTTGAAATAAATACATTTTATTAATACTTAAAAATTGCAAGGCTTATGAAAAGAAAAACGTTTCTTGCTTATGTAATTATGAACATTTGGATGAAAAGTGAGTTCCATTTGGGGATTGTCTAGGAATATGTCCTCATCTTTATTAACATGTTAAATATATTAGTTATCACCTTATTTTTCTTGGTTAATTAAAAAATTATTTAAATTATTTCATTCTATAATACTTTTTGAATCAAGTAATATAGAAACATTTTAAAACCAAGCATTATTGAAACTTTTGTCCTTCTGAACTTGGGACTGAATAATGAAATGTTTTATGAAAATCTGAATTTATATGTTTTATGATACTTAATACAGATCAAGTAAACTTAATATGGATATAGATTGACTTACTAAGGAAAGTTGACTAATCCGGAAAGGATTGTAAGTTATAGAGCTAAGCCTTTAGGTTTCTCTGAGAAGAATACTTTGGCATTAATATATTGTTAATGCATTTTTTCTAATACACAGTTGATATATTTTGTCTTTTCATATGTCTATGTGCGAGTCACTTGTTTAATTGTAAAAAATGGAAATGAGTATAACATAAATTTATTTTCATTTTCTGACAGAAATTTTATCCTCAGACATCCTAATGTTATATTATCTCTACTTATATTTAATTGAAGACAATTCTTTAGTTAGAGGAAGATATCTTATTTTGAAATTTCTAATCAAACTCAATAGAAAATGTTGTATTTTAAAACCCCCAAATAAGGATAGAATTGTTCTGGTAAAGTAAGTGAAAGTAGACTTGACAAATGTTCTTTAAATTACTCAACCACCTACGGTATTATTGCCTATGACTCTTTTGAAATGAGAATAAATTTTACAGAGTTACAGCAGCAAAGTGAAAGAGTGTGTTTGATAGATTCCCCGAACAGTTTCAACACCCACAGGTATTATTTGTAAGAAAACAATCATGCCGAGTCTTCAGCTGGTTAGAGAGGGCACAGCATTCTATCTTCACCTGACATCCTATCTGCTCTGTCAACATTCTGGGCCCCCTGCCTGCCGCCCCCTCCTCCCAAAACAATAATGCTCACTGAGAGGTTTGTGTAAATGGACAAGAATATGAATTTTTTTTTTTTTTCCTTGAAGAACTAAAACAGTATTGAAGGCACATTCTTATGGGGAGGAAAACCAACTCTCTTCAGGATTGGCTGGTATTTTCTCTTTGCTATTCAAATGGATCAATGTTGCCAGTGACTGCTAGTTAACATTTTGATTATTGAGAAGTCTGACTAATGATTGATAAAGGAAGACTCTTAAGTGTAAACATTTTGGGAATCATTGCTTTGCTTCATCTTACTCAGAGACATAGTGGTTTTTTCTTACCCCTTGTCAATAGCATTAGCTTGAATAAACATCAATCTTCTAACAAACTTCTGATTTTCTAATACTATAATTCATTCTTTACTTATATTTTATATATGTAGCAAAAGATGGGAATGAATATAACATTAATATATTTCTCTAATCAGTAAAATTTTTCCAGTCAACTATGTTACAAAATAAATTTTACATAGTTTCCTAAAAAATAGTCAGTATCCTTTTATATTTCTAAAATATTGGAAGTTCTTGAACATGGCCAGTCATGTGTTGATAAAAGGTATGGCATAGAAAAAGTGGTTTATCAACACTTAATTTATGTCACTGGGAGGCAAATGTTGAAAGTTCAGAGAAGAGAATTGTAGCTTAAATAAAAGGTGCTGGAAAGATCTTTAGCCTCGAAAACCACAGGTGAGTTACATCTTCTAGAGCTGTACTGCCCAGTGCAGTGTCCCATATGGTTTTTAAATGAAAATTAATCAAAATTAAATAAAATTGAAAATTCAATTTGTCAGTATCACTAGCCACATTTCAAGTGCTCAGTAGCTACATTGTCACTGAAAGTTCTGTTAGACAATGCTGTTCTAGAAAGAAGAAATTTGGTCAGATACCCCAATTATCCTTCTGGCACTGAGTTCCTCATTCTATGACTAAGAAGATGACAAAAAAAATCTTTAACATGATCAGGGTTCGATTCAGTACTGGTTATATAAGGTACTCCAGTCTTCACAAAACAAAACAAAATAAAAATTTTGAAAACAAAATAAAACCCATGTGGTTCACAATTTATTCACTATCTAACCACCAGGCGGACACCTTAAGGCCCTTCAGTGTCTCTCAGGATCTCTATAAATGAAGTATATGCAGTGTGGCATTTTTACGGACTACGATTATGGCAGTCACTGATTTAACCTTATCTTGTTTGGGTAGCTCTCCCCTGCAAGAAAAGAAGTAATTAGAGAACCAAAGAAGACAAATTCAAATGATAAAGTGTTGAGTATTTATATGTGCTTTGCCTGTGTATTAACCAGGGTTGAAAATGCAGGAGAATTCTCCAAGACCTTACCCCTAGGAAGCTTACATTCTTTTTTCTTTTTTTTTCTTCTTTGCTTTTTCAACACACTAGTTAACATTCCCTTAACATCAACTTCATAAGGGCAGGGATTTTTGTTCTTTTGTTCTCTTTTGTTCTCTGTTGGAGCCCCAGCACCTAGACCCGTGCCTTGACACATAATAGGATTTCAAAAAGATTTGTTGAATGCTGAATGAAGTCAAGTCTTGTCTAGCCCTGGGCTTAGGCTCTCAAGTCGTCATGCTGAGCAAAATTAGTGTGTAGTTTTTTTTTAGTTAAATTTTTAAAATTATTATGGGTTAATAATAGTTGTATATCTTTATAGGGTACGTGTGATATTTTGATACAAGCATACAATGTGAATTTATCAAATCAGGGTAATTGGGGCACCCATTACCTCAGGCATTTGTCATTTCTTTGTGTTAGGAACATTCCTAGTCCACTCTTTTAGTGATTTTAAAGTATACTCTAACTTATTGTTGATTATGGTCATTTTGTTGTGCTATCAAATGTTGTTCATTCTCTGTAACTATCTAACTATATTTTTGCACCCATTAACCATCCCCACTTTATCGCCCCCTCCCCACTACCCTTTTTAGCCTCTGGGAACCATCGTTCTATTCTCTGTCTCCATTAAATCAATTGTTTTTAATATTTAGCTCCCACATATAAGTGGGAACATGAGAGATTTGTCTTTCTGTGCTGGTTTATTTCACTTAACATAATGTTCTCCAGTTCCATCTATTTTGTTGCAAATGGCAGGATTTCATTCTTTTTGTGGCTGTATAATATTCTACTGTGTATGTGTACCACAATTTCTTTTTTATGTTTTTTATTTTTTTATTTTTTTTTATTTCAGCATATTATGGGGGTACAGATGTTTAGGTTACGTATGTTGCCCTTATCCCCCATCCCCCCCCGAGTCCGAGTTTCAAGCATGTCCACCTCCCGGACGGTGCGCATTGCACTCTTTGTGTATGCATACACCCGTCCCCTCCTCCCCCTCCCCTCTCCCCTCTCCCCCCTGCCCGACATCCAATAGATGTTATTCTTATATGTACACTTGTGTGTTGATCAGTTAATACCAATTTGATGGTAAGTACATGTGTATCACAATTTCTTTATCCATTCATCTGTTGATGGACACCCAGCTTGATTCCAAATCTTGGCTATTGTGAATAGTGCTGCAATAAACATGGGAATGCAGATATCTTTTCAATATACTGAATTCCCTTCCTTTGGCTGTATACCCAGCGGTGGAATTGCTGGGCCATATGTTAGTTCTATTTTCAGTTTTTTGAGGACCCTTCATCCTGTTTTCCATAGTGTTTGCATTAATTTATATTCCCACCAGCAATGTATGAGGATTCCCCTTTCTCCACATCCTTGCCAGCATTCATTATTACCCATCTTTTTGATAAAAGCCATTTTAACTGGGATGAGATGATATCTCATTGTAGTTTTGGTTTGCATTTCTCTATGACTAATGATGTTTAGCATTTCTTCATATACCTGTTGGCCATTTATATGTCTTCTTTTGAGAAATATCTATTCTGATGTTTTGTCCATTTTTTAATCAGATTATTTGATTTTTTCCTATTGAGTTGTTAGATCTCCTTATATATTTCAGTTATTAATCCCTTGCTGGATGAATAGTTTACAAATATTTTCTCCCATTCCATAGGTTGTCTCTTCATTTTCTTGATTGTTTCCTTTGCTATGGAGAAGCTTTTTAGCTTGATATGATCCCATTTGTCCAAATTTTGCTTTGGTTGCCTGTGCTTTGGGGGTATTACTCAAGAAGTCCTTGCCCAGACTAATGTCCTGAAGCATTTCCACAATGGTTTCCTTTAATAGTCTCATAGTTTCAGGTCTTAGATTTAAGTCTTTAATCCATTTTGATTTTATTTTTGTATATGGTGAGAGATAAGGGTCTAGTTTCATTCTTCTGCATATGGACATCCAGTTTTCCCATTATTGAAGAGACTGTCCTGTCCGCATTATATGTTCTTGGCACCTTTGTTGAAGATAAGTTCACTACAGATGTGTGGATTTATTTCTGGGTTCTTTACTCTGTTCCGTTGGTCTATGTATCTGTTTTTATGCTAGTACCATGGTGTTTTGGTTACTGCAGCTTTGTAGTATATTGCAATTTGAAATCAGGTAATGTGATTCCTCCAGTTTTGTTTTTTTTGCTCAGGATGGCTTTGGCCATTCTCGGTCTTTTGTTGTTCCATATAAATTTTAGGATTATTTTTTTCTATTTCTGTGAAGAATGTCATTGGTATTTTGATAGGAATTTCATTGAATCTATAGATTTCTTTGGGAGGTATGGACATTTTAACAATATTGATTCTTCCAATCCATGAGGATGGAATATCTTTCCATTTTTTGTGTCCTCTTCAATTTCTTTCATCAATGCTTTATAGTTTTCATTATAGAGATCTTTCACTTCCTTCGTTAAGTTTATTCTTAGATATTTTATTTTATTTGTAACTGTTATAAATAGGATTAATTTTTTGTTTTCTTTTTCAGATTGTCTACTGTTGACATATAGAAATGCTACTAATTTTTGTATGTTGATTTTGTATCCTGCAAGTTTACTGAATTTATCAGTTCTAATAGTTTTTGGGTAGAGTCTTTAGATTTCTCCAGATATAAGATCATATCATCTACAAGCAAGGATAACTTGACCTCTTCCTTTCCAATTTGGATGCCCTTTATTTCTTTTTCTTACCTGATTGCTTCAGCTATAACTTCTAGTATTATGTTGAATAACAGAGATAAAAGTAGGTATCCTTGTCTTGTCCCACATGTTAGAAGAAAGGCTTTCAGTTTTTCCCCATTCAGTATGATACTCATTATTGGTCTGTCATATATGGCTTTTATCATGTTGAGGTAAGTTCCTTCTATACCCACTTTTTAAAGAGTTTTTATCAGGCAGGAATGTTGAATTTTATTAAATGCTTTTTCAGCATCAATTGAAATGACCATATGGTTTTTGTCTTTTGTTCTGTTGATATGATGTATCATATTGATTGATTTGCATATGTTAAACCATCCTTGCATCCCTGGGATGAATCCCACTTGATCATGATGAATAATCTTTTTAATGTGTTGAATTTGGTTTGCTAATATTCTGTTGAGGATTTTTGTATATATGTTCATCAGAGATATTGGCCTATGGTTTTCTTTTTTCATTGTGTCTTTGTCTGGTTTTGATATTAGGGTGATACAGGTTATATAGAATGAGTTTTGGACTATTCCCTCCTCTTCAATTTTTGGGAATAGTTTAAGTAGGATTGGTATTAGTTCCTCTTTGGAATTCAGCAGTGAAGCCATTGGGTCCTGGGCTTTTCTTTGATGGGAGACTTTTTATTACTATTTCTATCTCATTACTTGTTATTGGTTTATTTGGGTTTTGGATTTCTTCCTGGTTCAATCTTGGTAGGTTGTATGTGTCTACGAATTTATCCATTTCTTTTAGGTTTTCCAATTTATTGGCATATATTTACTCATAGTAGTCTCTAATGATCCTTTGGATTTCTGCAGTATCAGTTGTAATGTCTCCTTTTTCATCTCTGATTTTATATATTTGTGTCTTTTCTCTTTTTTTTTAGTCTGGCTAAAGTTATGTTAGTTTTGTTTATCTTTTTTAAAAAAACAACTTTTTGTTTTGTTGATCTTTTGTATTTTTTTGTTTCAATTTCATTTATTTCTGCTCTGATGTTTATTATTTTTTTCTTCTGCTTATGTGTTTGTTTTGCTCTTGTTTTTCTCATTCTTTGAGATGTATTGTTAAGTTATTTATTTGGAGCTTTCCTGCTTTTTGGATATAGGCACTTATTGCTATAAACTTTCCTCTTCTTACTGTTTTTACAGTATCTCATAGGTTTTGATATCTTATATTTTCATTTTCATTTGTTTTGAGAAATTTTTAAATTTCCTTTTTAATCTCTTTATTGACCCACTGGTCATTCATTAACATATTGTTTAATTTCCAGGTGTTTGTATATTTTCCAATATTCCTCTTGTTATTGGTTTATAGTTTTATTCCATTGTGGTCAGAGAAAATACTTGGTATTATTTAAATTTTTTTGAATTTTTTAAGACCTGTTTTGTGGCCTTGCAAATAATCCATGAGCTGAGGAGAAGAACATGTATTCTGCAGCTGTTGGATGAAATGTTCTGTAAATATCTATTGGGTCCATTTGGTCTATAGTGCAGAGTAAGTCCAACATTTCATTGTTGATTTTCTGTCTAGATGATCTGTCCAATGCTGAAAGTGGAGTGCTGAGGTCTCCAACGATTATTGTATTAGGGTCTTTTTCTTTGCTTTATATATCTGGGTGCTCCACTGTTGGGTGAATAGCTATATGTTTAGAATTGTTATATCCTCTTGCTGAATTGGGCTCTTTATCATTATATAATGACCTTCTTTGTCACTTATTATAGTTTCTGTCTTGAAATCTATTTTATCTGATAGAAGTATAGCTACTCTCACTCTTTTTTGGTTTCCATTTTCATGGAATATCTTTTTCCATCACTCTATTTTCAGTCTATGTGTGTCTTTAAAGGGGAGGTGTGTTTCTTGAAGACAACATGTGTTTGGCTCCTGTTTTTTAGCCATTCAGCCACTCTATATCCTTTGATTGGAGAATTTAGTGCATTCATATTCAATGTTATTGATAGGTAAGGACTTACTACTGCCATGTAGTTATTTGATTTCTGGTTGTTTTGTGGTCCCCTGCCTCCCTCCCTCCCTCCCTTCCTTCCTTCCTTCCTTCCTTCCATCTTCCTTTGTTAAAAGTGATTTTCTCTGGTAGTGCATTTTAATTTCTTGCTTTTTATTTTTTCTATATCTGTTGTAGGTTTTCTGATTTAAGGTTACCGTAAGGCTTAGAAAAAAACATTTTATAACTGACTATTTTAAACATATGACAACTCTGCTTACAAACGAACAAACAAGCAAAGAGAAATCTAACAAATTCTACCCTTTAAGTCCACCCCCTCCCCAGCTTTTTAACTTTTTGTTGTTTCCATTCTATCCTTTTATACTAGCTCTGAAAAAGTTATTGTAGTTAGTTTTGATAGGTTTGTCTTTTCATCTTCCTACTCAAGATAAAAGTGGTTTATACACCACAATTACAATAGAGTATTCTGTGTTCGTGTAGTTACTGTTACCAGTGAGTTGTATACCTTCAGATAATTTCTTTTCCTTTTTTTTTGAAACAAGGTCTTGCTCCAGTGCCCAGGCTGGAGTGCAGTGGCATCATCATAGCTCACTGTAACCTCATGCTCCTGGGCTTAAGTGATTCTCCTGCCTCGGCCTCCTAAGTAGCTGGAGCTATAGGTGCACACCACCATGCTTGACTAATATTTCTATTTTTTATAGAGACGGGGTCTTGCTCTAGCTCAGGCTGGTCTCTAACTCCTGACCTCAAGCAATATTCCTCCCCTGGCCTCCCGAAGTGCTAGGACTACAGGTATAAGTCACCATGGCCTGCCTGATTTCTTATTGTTTATTAACATCCTTTTATTTCAGATTGAAGAGCTCCTTTTAGCATTTCTTGTAGCACAGGTTTGGTGTTGATGAAATCCCTCAGCTTTTGTTTGTCTGGAAAAGTCTTTATTTCTTCTTTATGTTTGAAGGATATTTTGCAGGATATAATATTCTAGGGTTAAGGTCCTTTTCCTTCAGCACTTTGAATATGTCATGCCTTTCTCTCCTGGCCTGTAAAGTGTCCACTGAGAAATTTGCTGCCTTTATATGTCATTTGTTTCTTTTTTTCTTGCTTCCCTTAGGACATTTTCTTTATCTGTGACTTAGGTATTAGGGTAATGCTGGCTTCATAAAATGAGTTGGGAAGCATTTCCTCCTCTTCTGTTTTCCAAGTTTGTTTATCATCTGTGTTATTTCTTAAATCTTTGGTAAAATTAACTAGTGAAACCATCTGTGCCTGGAGTTTTGTTTGTAGGTAGGTTTTTAATTATGAATTAAATTTTGTAGTAGATATATAGCTATTTATGTTACATAATTATTTTTGACTGATCTTTAGTAGTTTAATAATCTTTGAATTTGTCCATTTACTCTAAATTGACAAATTTATTGGCATAAATATGTTCATAGTATTCTAATATCATTTATTTGAAGTTTTTAGAATTTGTATTTTAATTCCCCATATCGATAATCTCTAGCCTCTCATTTTTTCTTAACTGATATAGCTAAAAGTTGATCAATTTTATTGACATTTTCCAGGAAATGGCTCTTGATTTAATTGATTTTCTATTTTTGGTCTGATATTTATTTCATTGAATTTGTGCTTTATTTATTTGTTAGTTCTGCTTCTATTTATGTGGTGAATTACATTTATAGATTAATGTATGTTGAACATCCATGCATCTCTGGGATGAAGCCCACTTGGTCATGATGGATTATTTTCCTGATAAGCACCTGGATTCAGTTTGCTAGGATTTTGTTGAGAATTTTTGCATCTATATTCATAAGGGATATTGGTCTGTCGTTTTCTTTTTTTTGTTGTGTTCTTTCCTGGTTTTGGTATCAGGGTTATGTTGGCTTCATAAAATGTGTTGGGGAGGATTCCATCCTTCTTGATATTGTGGAATAATTTCTACAGGATAGGCACCAATTCTTCTTTGTAGATGTGGTAAAATTTGGGTGTGAAACCATCTGGTCCAGGACTTTTCTTTTTAGGAAGGTTTTTTGTCAATTTCAGTAATTGCTATTGGTCTGTTCAGGAATTCTATTTCTTCCTGGTTGAGCTGAGGGAGACTGTGTGTTTCTAAAAATTTTGTCCATTTCCTCCACATTTTCCAGTTTGTGTGCATAAAGGTTTTTGTAGTACTCATAGATGATATCTTGTATCTCCATGGCATTGGTTGTAATTTCTCCTTTTTTGTTCCTGATGAGCTTATTAGAGTTTTTTCTTTTCTGCTTTTCGTTATTCTAGCCAAAGGCATGTCAATTTTGTTTATTTTTTCAAAGAACCAACTTTTTGTTTTATTAATCTTCTGTATAGTTTTTTATTGTTAATTTCATTTAGTTCTGATTTGATCTTATTAATTTCATTTCTTCTTCTGGGTTTGGGATCAATCTGTTCATCTTTTTCCAGCTCTTTGAGATGATTCTTTAGGTTATCTATTTGTGATCTTTCTGTCTTTTGGATATAGGCATTTATGGAAATAAACTTTCCTCTCAGGACTGCTTTAACTATGTCCCAGAAATTTTGATAACTTGTGATTCCTTTGTCATTTAGTTCAAAGAATCTTTGATTTCCTTCTTGATTTCCTCATTTATGAAATAATCATTCAGCAGAATTGTTTAGTTTCCATGACTTCATGTAGAAATGAGAATTTCTGTTAGGGTTGATTTCTACTTTAATTCCACTGTGATCCGAGAAGATGCATGGTATAATTTCTATTTTTTAAATTTTTTGAGACAGGCTTTGTGACCTGGAATATTGTCAATCTCAGAGAATGTCCCATGAGCTGATGAAAGGAATGTATATTCAGTGTTTTTTGGGTAGAATGTCCTGTAAATGTCAGTCAGGCCCAATTGTTCTAGAGTTCTGTTTAAGTCCATTATTTCTTTGTTAATTTTCTGTTTGGAGGATATGTCCTGTGCTGTCAGCGGGGTTTGAAGTCTCCGGCTATTATGGTGTTGCTGTTTATCGTTTTGTTTAGATCAAGTCACAGCCAACATCATATTGATTGGGGAAAAATTGAAAGCATTCTCACTTAGAACTGGAACCAGGCAAGGTTGCCCACTATCTCCACTTCTATTCAACATAGTGCTGGAAGTCCTTGCTAGAGCAATTAGACAAGAGAGGGGAATTAAGGGTGTCCAAATGGGGGCAGAAGAGATCAAACTCTCACTCTTTGCTGATGATATGATATTATATCTAGAAAACCCTGAGAATTAAACCAAGAGACTCCTGGAATTGATACATGAATTCGGTAAAGTCTCAGGATACAAAATCAATACACACAAATCAGAGTCATTCATGTACGCCAATAATAGTCAAACTGAGAACCAAATCAAAGACTCAATTCCCTTCACAATAGCAACAAAGAAAATAAAGTACCTAGGAATATATTTAAGTAAGGAGGTAAAAGACCTCTACACGGAGAACTATGAACCACTAAGGAAGGAAATAGCAGAGGATGTAAACAGGTGGAAAACCATACCATGCTCATGGGTTGGCAGAATTTTGCCTCAGGATGAATTAGACCTTGAGTCTTACCCATATCTGACTTAGATGATATTTAGTTGAGACTCTGGACTTTAGACTTTAGAGTTGATGGTGGAATGAATGAAGACTTTGGGGACTGTTAGAATGAAATAAAAGTATTTTGCATGTAAGAAAGACATGAATTTGTGGGGACCAGGCATGGAATATTATGGACTTAGTCTTTGTATTCCCCCAAAATTCATTTGTTGAAGACCAAACCTTCAATGTGACTGTATTTGGAAATACAACCTTTATGGAAATAATTAAGATTAAATAAGGGTCATGGGGTAGGGCCCTGATCCAATAGGATTAGTTAAGTCCTTATAAGAAGAGATGCGAGGTCTTTTTCTCTCTCTTTCTTTGTCATGTAAGAACACGGCCAGAAGGCAGCCATTTCTAAGCTAGGAAGAGAGCCTTCACTTGAAACTGATCATGCTGGCACCCTGATCTTAGACTTCCAGCCTTCAGAACTATGACAAAATAAATTGTTGTTGTTTAAGCCACCTAGTCTATGGGATTTTGTTATGGTAGTTTGAGCTGAGTAATAGTCTTATTGTTCAAATGGTCCTTTGCATATTCAAAATAGGTTTTTCACATCAATTTTAAAATCATACCTGTGTTGAATTTCTAAAACGTTGATTTGTCTTATATAAAATTCTAATACAAAATACAAGGGTAATCATAACATAATGCATCTGATTTAAAAAACAAATTGGGACTTGAGTATGCATGGATAAAAAAATAGAAACATTAGAAATTACACAGCTTCTGTACAACATACAGCCTGCAATCTTGTGAGGTTAATTTAACAATACTGCTTTGCTAAAAACCATTTTGGATTGATTTAATTGTATGTATTCTTTTGAATATCCTCAATGATATTTTTATCCTTTCAGGGTAAATTTAAATTTTTTGAAATATAAAAAGTAATTTTTGTCAAATATGGTGAAAAAATTAGTGTTAAGTATCAAAAATAGTTTCATTGAGAATATACTATTAGGCTAAGGATTTTTATTAGGAACTAATTCTTAGATAAATATTGCCCATTACATGTTTCAGAAAATCTTCTAAATGCTTCTGCAATTGTACATAAGAATCCTTACTGAGTGTTTTATCTTGTGGTATAAATTTTATATGAACATCATTTATGTAAAAGAAATAAAATCATCTTCACTGGTGATTTTGACATGGACTTCCTACAGTACAGGGATATTTGGTATTAAGTTGTTGCTCTTTCTGTTCACTCAAAATTCATGGCACATCTTTAGAGCAACTTTTTAAATTCTCTGGCCAAGCCAGTATACTATACTGCTTAAGAACGTGGGTGGTGGTGTCAGATTGCCTGCGTTCAAGTCCAAACTATACTGTTTAACCATCTCGGAGGCCTTGAGCAAGTTAGTCAACCCCTGTTTTCAGTTTTCTTATCTGGAAAATGGGGCTAATGATAGGGTTGTTGTAAGATAATACCTGTAAATACTGAGATAATACCAAAAAATGGTAATATTTATATGTGCTTAGAATAGTGCCTGGCACATAGAAAACAATGTATGTTAGCTATTATCATCATCATAATCATATCATCTCTCTTTTCTCATATCCAGTCAGTTGCCCAGTGCCTTGTTCTTAGTTGGCATTCAGTACCTATTTGTTGATAAAGCAGTGAAAGAGTGAAAACCTTTGTCAAATTTTCTTTTAGAATAAATCTGATTATTTGACTAAATTTAACTCTTTAGTCATCTTTCTTTAAATTATTTTTTTGGATACACTAAATATCATACCTTCAATATTGTCTGTTTTGAGGTAAGTGGTTTCCAAGCCTGACAGCATCAGAATCACATAGGTCCCTTCTGCTTAATTCATGTTCAGCAGATCTGGGGCAGCACCAGGATTCTAGTTTATTAAAAGTGCTCTGGAGTTGATTCTGATACTCCATTAAGTTGAAGTATCATGAGAGTCTTTTTTATTTTTTTCATAAACTTTTTGAGATCAGTTTAAAAAAAATCTTTTTGATGCAACTTTATCCTCTCCAGCTTCTTTAAACAGGTCATGTATTCTTTTGTAGATTTAATTTCTCATACAGATAATTTTTTTAAATCTAAATTTATTCTAAAATTTTTACTCTAAGAATTTTTTTACAGTAAAAATTTTTTTTAGTCTAAATTATTTGCTTTAAATGTGCGCTGTGTATGTGAGTGTGTCTGTGTGTTTCTTTTGCACCATCTCAAGCATGGGCTGTTTGGCCTTTGGAGCACTGTTATTCCAGGTCAAAGCTTGTTTAAACCTGTCTTAATATGATCACTCCTTCCCTGCTTCTTCAAGCCATACATGAGAATCAGCCTCATTACTTTAAAGCAGCACCTCACATGCTCAAAAATTCTGCTATCCAATTTCAGCAAAATGATATATCTATCCACCAAATTTTACTAAGAATCAGGACCTTGCCATATAATTGGGATGTTTTCCAGGTTTGGTGCACAACCAATATGCCAGTTCATGGGAATGGGGAAGGGAGGATGAAGGTGGAGAGCTTTAAAGTTAAAAGTCAGAATATAGATTTGAAGTATTAATGTTGTTCAAAGTTAGACTCTGAATTTTTAATCCTCTCCAACCTATCATCTATTTGACATTTAGCTGTTAGATCTTATCATGACCCTATTTTTTCCTTCTATAAAAATGTGTTTGTGCTGATATCATAAATGATAGAATTTAGTTCTTGAAGCCCTCTGTAAATGTCATTGGACAATGGGCAGTAAATGTAACCCAAATAACCTGATGTCAGGAAGAATAAAAATCAAGGCAGCATTCTAATGATAATAGCTTTAAAAAAGTGATGTCTGTTTAAGGAAAACAGAATCTTTTGTTACATTTAAATAGTGACTTGAAGTTAGAAACATAGCAAATAGAATTTGAAAAGGAAGTCATTAATTTTTTTTTTCCCGTAAACATTTATTCTTAGAGTAACAAGACAAAAGCTTTTGAGGAGAAGAATTACAATGGTGATAATGATTATAGAATCTTGTATTTTATACCAATGTGTATACCAATTGCATAGTTCCCTGGTGTTTTGACTTTTATGAGAACTTCAGTACACATTAGAAATGTTTTCTCTTCTTTCTCTTTTAATGTTCTCATTAATTAACAAATAATCTTTCTATAATTATATTTTCTGCTTTGGAAATCTTTATATTATGACTGATTTTGTTAAAAGTAAAAGATAAAAATGCAGTATGAAGTGAAGTCTTTTTCCATTTAGTGGGTACATACTTTAGAGAGGTGATATTTCTGCATTTTGTGATGTTGATATTTCTTTGAAATATATAACATAGATTTCCAAATAATAGCCAATAGTCAAAACAAGCTGGACACACAGCCTTTGTTAGAAGACATTGACAGAGATATAGAGTACATATGAAAAGAACGATTTTTTTTTAGCTGAATTCCACTTACATATTATTTCTCTGACAATTCTACACAAATAAAATGGCATTACTTTAGTGGCCTTTTTTTTTAAGCTAGAAAGGAAACCATGTAGCATACATATGGGATCAAATGTTGCATCATTTATAGCAGTATGGGTTTTACTGCTTCTTATTTTTAAAATATCCTGTCTTATAATAATTAATTTCCCTTTGCATTGAGTATGTACTTTCCTCCTTAAACAGAATAGTACCAGTGTACAATCAATGGGATAGCACATATAGAAGTGCATTTTTTTTCTTTTTAAGATGTAATTTCTAGTGATAGTGTTTGAATCTTTTCCTACAAAGTAACTTCTGGTTTTCCATTATATATCTAATTTGCAGAAAGATGATATGGACTAGTTTGTGCAATTCCTTTGTACCTATATATACTCTATTCATTTGTGATTTAATTTACTATGACAGGTTTTCAAAATCTACTTGAGTTGTTTATAGCCCTCCAGATGAGAAAATCTAAAAACTTAGTTTTCTTTTAAATTGACTCAAAATCATTGTGAAGTCTATATACTTCAGTTTATACATACAAATTTCTATATGCTTACAAATAGACTTACCTATTTTCAAATGTGCAAATCAGCACAGACCAAAAATAAAGGCGTTGTACCCATTTCTTGCCGTAATTTCTTTATCTTTGTAGAAACGAGAACTGCTTGCTTTTGACACTTTTGTGAATTGTTAAAATTTGAATGTGCCTTTCCACCTCCCTTTTCTATCTCCTCCCTCTTCCTTTTGTAGGCTCAGTGTGGGTGAGGGTGAGTGATTTGACCTAGCAGGGAGGATTCTCCTTTATTGCCCATCTAAACCCCGTTTGTAATGTTGTTTCTAAGAGAAATGTATTCTGAGCTTATGATAATTAATAAACATATTACAGTTTACTTGTACTGTTAATTTTAAAAATAAAGACAAAGAAACCAAACACTGAGGGATAAATGGAACTGATTTATGCTCTAAAAACACCACTCTGGCTGTTCTGAGAGTAATAGCAGGAAACCCAACCAGCAGAGTCTAGGTTTCAGTGTGAGGTTCATGGGTGGGAAAATGGGGTAGGTCTTTTAAAACCAGAGGCCATATAGCATCTCTGTCCCATATTGGGAAAGCTAAGTTTTTAAGTGACTAGCACTATCTAGGCTTATCTATTAATTAAGCATTTGGATGGCTGGAGTTGGTTTCTGCTACATCTTTCTTGGGATTATGACATCCAGATACCTTAACTGATCTGGGATGAGAATCCCCAGTTTGGTTTTATGATATCCACGTCACTTCAGTAGGAATGAGGTCTGCAGTGGGCTAAATGGCCAGGTTAGGATTCTTAAGTAGTTTGGACTCTTGGGTATAGACCTGCCCCTTTCGCAAATGGATACTGTCTATAGCTGCAGCTGAGCAAGTCAAAGTTTTTCTCAAGAGTGCAGAGTAGTATGTGTACACATCCATGGATTCTGAAATCTGAGTTCAGATGCTGTAGACTTTTACAGCATAAATTTACCTCAAGGTTTTTGTATGTATGTATTATAAATTAATAATTCATTCTAAATTTTCCAATTAATAAGCAGTAGGAAATGTATATATATATCTAATCCTCTGTCTAGCAATCCTCTATCCATGTCTATCTTCTTTATCTCTTGCCACCAGGGGAAAATAATGTTAATATTCATATTAAGAGTTGTAGCCCCTTTCTGCTCAGATTAGTAGGAATTCCAGTGTTTCTCTGGGATTCTCCCTTTTGAAGTTTCTTGGTGTCCTTTCCTATTAACACACCTCATTGGGGACCATCTCATTGCATTAGTGAAGCTGTGCTAACAGCTTTAATTGCTCTAAAGGGAAAAGGGCAGGAACTCCATCACATTCTGCCCTAGATGCTCCTGGGCTCTGCATGACTGAGGCATGGGATAGGCAGCCACAAATAGACTCTCTGACACCCCTCTCCCAGAGCATCAACTGGCTATTTGGCTTATGTTTGTGAAACTAATGAGGGCCACTCTAGAGCTTCTTTATAGAACAAAAGTAGACTTGCTCTCTCCATTTTTAGGCAGAGAAGTAGCTGGTAAGTTTTAAGTAGAAACTGAAAAAGACTTAAAATTTTGGTTAACTGGAGAGTTTGTGCGTATGTATACACATAACACACATCTATATTATTCATGTGTTTTCATATCTATACATATGCATAATATAATTTATAATTATATTACTAGTATTGAACAGAAATTTATTATTTTTAAAATTTAAAAATTTTCAATTATTTTCTTTTTAGAGAATAAGGTCTTGCTGTGTTGCCCAGGCAGGCCTCAAACTCCAGGGCTCAAGCAATCCTCTTGCCTCAGCCTTCCAAGTAGCTAGGACTACAAGCACATGCCACTGCTCCTGGCCCCTAAGAGACTTCTATTTTAGCTGTTCATACATACTTGAATTTGCTTTAGATAAATTAATCTTTTTAAATGTTGGACTTCTAATCATATTTTGGTGATGGATTTGATGAAAGAGCTCACCTATAGTCATGTATATGCATCAATTAAATATATAACTGTTAAAATGTCCTATTTAACTTTGAGTCATATGACATGAATATTTAAAAATATTAAATATATATAAATATATTAATTCGCATTCTTATATTTAATTACAGAAGTGTTCATAGTAATTTATTTCTTATATTGGTTAATTTATTAAAGGTAAGAAGCATAAATTACCATAAGTTAGCAAATCTTTTAAATTTAGATACATTATAGAATGAATAATCTCTTTCCTTTCACAAAGAAACTTATATTAGTGAACTAAAATGATAAAAACACATTTCTGTTATCTTATTTGTAACCCGTAATTTCTGAAGACCAATTTAAGGTATATTGTCTCTTCAAATGACATTAAATTAGACCTCAGTCATCTGTTTCCTGTCACTTCCTATTATTTTTTACTTGTTCATCAATCCTTGGGGGAAATCAGAGCTGTGTGGCTCTCTCTAATCTGCATAATGCTCAGTGAGGGCGTGGTCAGGAGGCACCTCTCCTCCCCACGGCACTGACTGTTTTTTACCCAATCTCAGGCCCAGTGCTAATCCCACTGGATTCTCCTGCCCGTAGCAGAATGAATGTGACTCTTAAAAAAGTAATTTAAAAATCAAACCTCACTCTTTTAAATATTTAAATCTACTTTTACACCATACATTTTGAAATGTGTTCTTTTTGTTGTTGTTCATTATTTTATGCCTCATCAACGGAGTTTCATGTAGTTAAAGCATTAACCATTGTTTCAGGATTTTTACCTCAGTAAATCCATGTGCAAATGACCTTATTTTGTAATAGTCTGGGCGATTATGTGTGCACACATTTCTAATTATGGAGTCATATTGTTTGCAACTATAGAACAGAAAGAATCAAGGCCCCATGTGATCACCTATTTATCCTATTTTGATGAAACAGCTCTTCTTTTTCACAATAAATTGATGTTTTCATCCATCTTTTTTCTAATGTAGAAGTTGTCCCATAAGTGAATAAGGGATCTTCTGTAAAATTACAGAAATAAGTATATAATGAAAGTCTTCCCCACCAAAACCATCCCCAGAGATAATAGCTGTTATTAACATTTTCTAGGCATATTCATATATAAATGAATATATATATTCATATTTAAAAATATAAATACATAATTTTTATAAGTAATATTCTGAAAATTGTTTTATTATTTACTATGCCATGGACCTTTTTCCATGTCAGTCCATAGAGAGAAACCACTTTTAATACCTATGTATTCCATAGTTTTAAGTTTTAGAGATGTTAATATAGTAATTCCTCCTTTAGATGTTGAACCAATTGATAAATAGACTCAGGAACCAGGCAGGAATTAAAATCCAGTCGCTACTTTACTACTGATAAGGCTAAATTTGAGAAGGTGATTTTGACGTGAAGCTATACCACTCCCTGAATTGAATTTATCCACCAAGCCTGGGTGAAGTGACTGAGGAGCTACACGCCCTCCCTGGAGGACAACAAATCATTGCCCTGGTAAAGAAGGAGTAGCAAGCCAACCAGAGAGAAAGAGAGATAGAGATAGATAGATAGAGAAAGAGAGAGATTGATTGAGAGACTGGGCTTTATGTAGACAGTGACCTTCCACAGTTAAATGCCAATGAACATGGCCATGTCCTGATCGTCTGGTGAGGAAGAGCAAGTGAGGAGCAGAGGGAATGAGTGAAGCTTCTTCCTGGGAGGGTAGAGGCATTCAGAAGGGTTCCCTCTTTATATAGGCCAGGTTTACCCCATCTTACATAGCAATTATATATGACTTCTGATGGATATTTAGGTGTCTTTCAAATACCATTATAATGAGCAGTGCTGTGCTGGAGTTAACATCTTTGTATACATAATTTTGCACACTTCTGCTAGTAACACTGAGTATGAACTCCTAGAATTAGAATTATTGGAACAAATGATTTTTCCCCAGATATTGCCTAATAGCTAAAAAAAAGTTTGAGCCTATTTACATTGTATCCAAAGATAAATTAATGTACCATTTTCTTGCACCCTCACTTTTATTCACCTATATTAGCCTGATAAATTAAAAAATTATTTCATTTAAAAAAATCTGTTGATTATTAGTGAAGTTAAATGTATTTCTATAGATTTATTGGTCACTTGTATTTTTTTCTGGTAATTCACCCATGCATATCTTTGCCTGATTAGCTGTGTTCATCTTTCTCTTATTGAGCTCTCAACATTCTTTAAGGGTTAAGTGCATTTAAAATATCCTTCATATAAAAATGTAATATATTTCTCCCTAAGTTTGTCATTTGTCTTTTAAATTTGCTAGTGTCCTTTGATATATAGTAGTTAAGTTTCTACTTAATTACATCTGTTACTTTTTAAAAAATAATTTCTTGGTTTTTTTAAATCATGCTAAACAAAATTTTCACATCCTGAGAGAATATTTTCCCCTAGTATACGTATTTTTTTACAGTAAAATTTTTAATTCATGTAGAATTTATTTTTGTAGTTGTACTGAGAGTATGAAAATTCATACTCTATTACTATAAAAATTAATTAACTTAATAATATTGTAGAACTTTAAAAATATTACTTAACTGTGCTTAGCTTTTTTTTTTAAAGCTCATAAATGAGTTATCCTTGAGGCTTAGATATTCCATGACACCTTATATTGAATTTAATCTATAAGTGTAACTATAACTATAATGTATAAACTCCACATTAAGAAGTCTTGTAGCAGAAAATACAAGAAGAAAAACCGCCCCATTGACAGCTTGTATGCAGGAAGCCTTAAAATATTGAAAGTTATTATTCCATTAGGATTTTTTCTGATTAAAGAGCAAAGTATCTAGGCATATTTGTGGAGTAATTAACTCATGTATTCTTAATACAGGAAGCATGTTTGATTCATCTTATGTTGAAATTAATTCTCAAATCTCGAGATCTCACAACTTAAAACAGTGGAAGTGCAATTGGGAGATAAGGGAATAATTAAAAAACAATCTAGGTAGTAGGGATGTGGATAATAGTAACTCATTTTGGGAATGTAATTGTGTGTATATAAATATTTGTTTCTAATAAATATAGATGGTCCTAATTAAATTGAAAAATGAGTAAATCCAGTGCAGCCAGTTGAGACATCATACACTTTTTATCATAATAATTGTAATTACACATTGGTGGATTTTTATTGTTAGGATAGTTTGAATGATGTCCTTGAGAAATACAAAAGCTTGAGCTAATCCCCAAGCTCAATCTGACAGACTCTTGAATATGCTCCTTGTGTCATGGAAGCTGATTATCTATAGATGTGAACAAGTCATCTGTTTGAAGTTTACAAGTCATAAATGTTACCTGAAGTAGCCCATGGATCAACCAAGTAAATGAAGCTTCTTGAAAAACAGGCTTCCTGAGACTTTATGCAACTTGCCTGCTTAGGGCAAAGGAATAGATTTTGGGGGAGTAGACACATTTATTCCTTCACAGATTCAAGGAAGCATTAGAATACTTCTAAGAGTCACATTTCCTGGGTTCAAATCCCTACTCTGTCTCTTACCATGTGCCTGTGAATAAGGTGTCCTCTTTGTGTTTCAGGGTTTTATTTATTGAATGACAATATCTGTGGGGTTCTGTATTAATGAGTTAATATATGAAAAGGTCTGGGAACAGTGCTTGAACCATTCTGAGCACTCTAGTAGAAGTTCAATAAATGCTAGCCATTAGTCAATCAATCAACGAGCATTCCTTTAGTACCTACTTTGGGCCTTACACAGGAATGTAGTATCTCGTTGGAACTGGGAACAGTTGGTGGTGAGTGACAGTGTCTCTTCAGCCATGTAAAAGGATCTGCTACAGCAGAACTACCTTCTCTTCATGTGGGAGGGCACTGGCTTGGGATATTCAAGCACAGAAAACCAGGGAGTTCTGGCAGCCTGAGGAACTGGTACACTAAATTCTTGTACATACTGGAAGGATGATTGATTTGTGGTGAGAAATATATGGGCATGGGTTTGGGGACAGAAGATTTCTTGAGCATCTCCTGTGTGGCAGACAGTGATAGATATTTACATTTGCTTATTCGATTAATAATGAAAGTGAAAGGACAAAGAATTGACTCCACTTGTTACTAGGCTAACCCCTTCATTTGTTTTCTCTAGTCCCACTTCATCTCACTGTGTCTGGTGGACTGACCATCCCTCTTTCTTGTACTTTCCTGTCTCTCTCTCTGTGCTGCCACCCCCCGCCCCCCACTTCTTGATTATTCCTCTATCCTTGAAGAGTTCTTTCCACAATTCTAGTCCCTTGTATACCTTCCCAGCATTCCCCTCTGTTGCTAAACAACTCAGAAGAGTTTTTATTTTCTGACTTGAGATTCTTACCACTCAGTCATTGCCCAGCTCCTCAACTGACTTTTGCTTCAACCATACTCTGCAGACTCTTGTTTCAATCAGCTCTGACTTAAATCTACTTTGCAATAGTTGTCCCTCTGAGATCTGTCAATCGTACATTATAGATATTCCAGGACTTTTGATTTCATTTGAGTTTATTCTTTAATGGTTTCAATACAGTTAATTTACTAAAGGTGAAAAAGGGTAACAATGCTTCCTAGTTATTAAATTCACCAGCCATTTCTATCATCTTCAACCTCTCTGTAATATTTGACACTATCTAATTGATTTGGAAAGCCATTTGCTTCCTGGCTTTTTTGAATTCTTCTGGTTTTGCTTCTCTCAGACCATTCACCTGTGTTCTCCTTTTTAAAAATCTCTACCTCTTTCCCCCTAGATATGTTTCCTTAGAGGGAACATACTTAGCTTATTTATGTCCAGGACTCCCCTAACTTCTTTCTCTACCGTTTCTTCCTGGATAGCTTCAATAGTCTATATCTACCTTTATGCTAGTGACTACGAATTTTGTATTTCTGCAATTATTACCTGTTTAAATTCAAGCTCCGAATTTCTAAGTATCCACTGAACATCATGTTCCCCTAAACCCTTAAATTCCAGATTCAATGGCACGTATTTATTTGAGTGCCTGCTATCTGCCAAGAACTCTTTATGAATTCAGAAATTTAGAAGTATGTAAGACTGAGTTCTTGCCTTAAAGAGCTTACAGAGGGGTAAGGCAGAAAAATAAGACATAAAAAATAAATAAACAAGACAATTCTATCAGAAAACATGAAATAGGATATTGTTTCAGAGAATGGCTAAAAGGTTGGTTTTTGTTGATAAGGCAATCTCTGAGGAGGTAATAGTTGAATAGTGACTTGAGTAGTGAGAAAGTTCCAGTCATGTGAATTGCTAGGGGGAAGAGCTTTCAAAGAAGCAGCAAAAGCAATTGCAAAGGCCTTGATGGCAGGATAGAGTGGTGCGTTTGAGGGACAGAAATAAGGCCATTGAGCCTGGAGTGTGATGATTTAGAGAGGTGGGGATCATGCAGATCATGGAGAACTCTGTGGAACATGGTAAGGAGTTTTTATTTTACCCTTGAAAGATATTGGTGAATTTTAAGCATGGAAGTAACTTGACCTAAAATATGCTTTAGAAATACAATGCCCACTCCTATGTGGAGGAGATAAGTGTAGAGGCAGACACATAGCTTAAGTGTGGAGGCAGAGACACAACTTAAGAGGCTGCTGAAGTATCCAGGCAGAAGTTGATTTGCATGGACTATATTGTGAAAATTATGAGAAATGATAAGATTCAGAATATATTTTGGAAATAGACCTTAAAGAATATATTATTAGATTGGATTTTTGAGTGTGAGAGAAAGACAAGAATGCAAGGGGTATCCTACTTCTTTGGCCTGAGCCCAAAATGTTGGCCCCGTTTACTGAAATGAAGACCACTAGGGTGAGAGGAGAGATGTGTGCCATTGGACAGTTGAGCTAAGATTCTGAATAGGCAATGGGATAGGCAGAGAAGACATCTGGGTGAGAGATACAAGTTTGATAACTATATGTAAATAGTATTTAAAACTATGGAAATGGTGGGATCACCAAAGTTGAGAGAGTAGATAGAGAAACGGCAGATGAGAGAACTTGGGATTCTCTGATTTCCAGTGGCTTTGTAAAGGAAGGATCAACTAAGGAAACTGAGAAAGGGATAGGTGGTTGTTGAGGTACCGAGCTCAGAGAAGAAAATATTTGAGAAGGAGGGAATGATGAAACATGTCAAATGCTGCTGTGGGCTAAAGGAGGAAGGCGGCAATGGAGAATTACCATTGGCCTTGACTAGATGCTGGTCATTTAGCAAAAGTGACGTTGATAAGGAACCGTTTGGGTGGCATGGTGTGGATGAAAACCTAATTTGAATGAGTTGAGTGAGGGATGTATAGGTAACTTTTTCAGAGTGTTAAGGTATGCAGAATAGAGAAATACAAGGGGCTGAATTGTCATGGGAGGGTTTCTTAAAGTGAATTATATTATGTTTGCATACTAAATGGCAATAATCAGATAAAAGAGGATAAACTGATGTTGCAAAAGATCAATTATATAATTTCAGGAGAATGGAAGTTCATCCAATGTAATAGGGAAAAGGATGGAGTTTGTGAGCACCGATGCAGGTGGGCTGGTAAAATGGTTGGAGAGAAGATGGGGTAGTTCTCATTTTGTTACCTGTTTTAGTTAGGAACAGCATAACTCAACCAATACTTATTTGTGGCATAATTTACAGTTGGGAAGAAAGAATTCATCAAGAAGATACACACAGACAAACTTCTGCTTAGCTTAATTTTATACCTTGCATATTTTATAATCAGAAATGACTTTTATAATATTTAGTATAATATTTATAATATCATCTTTATAATATTTAGTTTAAGCAATAACAAATACATAATACTTCTTGTTAAGTGCCAGCCTCAGGTCTAAGAGCTTTTACGTATGTTATCTCACTTAATCTGTACAACAAACCCATATACAGGTTCTATTGTTATGTCAATGTGCAAATGAGAAAGAGGTACAAAAGGGTTAAGTAATTTCCCATAGTTTGCCATGCTGTACTGTCTTTCATCTAAGTAGGTATAAAAAAATATGTTTTACTAAGTCTTTGTAATGTAGGATTTTGTTATTTTGCAACATTTTTAGTAATAGATAAAACTCTGCCTCCATACCTGTTTCTATTTCAAAGTTGAGTGTAAACAATATTTTAAAATATATAAAACCATAATGTTTTATGAAAATTCTGTGATTACTCTTATTGAAAGTCCCAGATATTGTTAAACCAACCGTAATCTGATGTCTACATATATAATGGAAGGAAATGTTAAATTTTAATAAGAAGTTAGAGTAAATAGAGGCTTCATCTTCTCCCCATCCAAGATCACGAATCTCCTAAATTCTATCCACAGACCCCTTAGAAATCCATGGAACCCAGATTCGGATCTCCTTATCTGAGGACTTGGATAGGTTCAGGTTAAACATTTTTGGCAAGACTAATTCATAGCTAATGCTTTGTATTTCACTTTGCCTCACATGGTGAGGCACTTAATGTCTGCTCATCTCACTCTGGCAGTAGACAGAGAGAAAAGGGTGTAAAGTTATATTTTTTTCCTCTGACCAGCAAGTAATCTATGGGTTGATAGTGAGCACCACGAAAATATCAGTTTTCCTATCAGCTTTTCACCTACTGGTCTTAATATTCATTGATGATTCTTTATCCATTTGCCTTTAGGATATAGGTAATTATATGTTTTAAAAGTTCAGTTAAAGTTATCTAAAATTCATTTGTCCTAGGAATGTCTATGGTCACTGGGGACAGCAGTAGGTGGGTAAGTTTCAGCTTTGGGGATAGAATTAAGGTTGCCAGATAAATTACAGGGAAGCCAGTTTAATTTGAATTTCAGATAAACAGAAAATAATTTTTTAGCATATGTTTGTTTCAAATATTGCATGGGACATACTTACATTAAAATTATTCAGTGTTTATCTGAAATTCAAACTTAATGGGCATCTTAAGTTTTTATTTTCAAATCTGATAACTCTAGATTGTTAAGGCTAAGAGGGCTAAAGTGAATGGTAGTGATTGGAAATACCTAGATGTAACTCTGCAAGATAAATTATAAATAGATTTTAAAATACCATTGGAATTCATGTGGTGGAATTAATATTGGCACTCACACAATAAAACTGTAAAATCTGGTTCTACTTTTCTTTGGTTAAGAGAATAAGAACTGTGCTTTAAAGAAATAAGGGTACCTTTCCTTAATTGTGATTCAATAATATTAACCCTGAAAATATCACCCTAGTGGTATAGTTAATTCTTACTCTAAAATCCCAAACCTAACTTCTTAAATATGCTTACAGCATACTTATTTAGAAGACAATATTTTGTCATACTCTAGGCCAAGGGTCTACAAATCTTTTCTGGAAAGTCTCGGATAGTAATATTTACTTTAGGCTTTTTGTATCACATGGTCTCGTTACAACTACTCGGTACTTCTATTGTACCATGAATGCAGCCATAGACAATATGTAAATAAGTGAATGTGTTCCAATAAAACTTTATTTACAGAAACAGGTGACAGGCTAGATTTGGCCTGGGTTGTATTTAATAGTTTGCCCATCCTTGTTCTACACAAACAATAATATGATTATTTTATATAATATATTGTGACCCAGAATTCCTCTAGCCCAAAGCTTTCACAGTGTGACCAAGGACCTGCTGAATTAAGAGAAAGCTCTCAGATATGAGGGTGCCTATAGTGAGTTGCCATTGGGTTAGAATCCAAAGCCCACTGAGAGTGTTGTCAATGTCAACTGTACCTTATGCAAAGTAGAAATGGCAGGACTGAATTTGAAGATTTTCCAATGAAGTGGAGAAATGTTAGTTTCTCTCACCTTTTTAATAAGCTATTTGGTTGGTTTAGAGGAAAGTTTTTCAATCTATTTAGGTCCTATTTATATTAATATATATTTAGGCTTGGCTGGGCATGGTGGCTCTCGCCTGTAATCCTGGCACTCTGGGAGGCTGAGGCAGGATGATCGCTTGAGGTCAGGAGTTCGAGACCAGCCTGAGCAAGAGTGAGACCTTGTCTCTGCTAAAAAAAAAAAATAGAAAGAAATTAGTTGGACAACTAAAAATATATAGAAAAAATTAGCTGGGCATGGTGGCACATGCCTGTAGTCCCAGCTACTCAGGAGGCTGAGGCAGAAGGATTACTTAAGCCTAGGAGTTTGAGGTTGCCGTTAGCTAGGCTGATGCCATGACACTCTAGCCCAGGCAACAGAGCGAGACTCTGTCTCCAAAAACAAACAAACAAACAAACAAACAAACAAAAAAAATATATATATATTTAGGCCCCTTTTGCATAAAATTTTTTTTGTAATGTGTTCTCTTATATGAAATAAAATTCACAGCAATGACCTAACTGTAATGTAAAGGTGGAAAAAAGGGAAGACATTCATAATGTAATGTTATGATACTGTTTGTGATTTAATTTTTTTGAAGTTTTGATACATTTCTAATAAAACAGTCTTCCCCCAGTTCACATGGTAATGGCATTCCTGGAAATTCCAGTGTACTTTAAACCATGCAAAAATACTTTGTGTTTATATATAAGATGGAGGAAGGGTCTAGGTTTAGAAAAATAGATATTTCACCTGCATAAATGTTAGAGGGGGCCACTCAATTGTTGTATAAAACAAAGGACAATTCCTTGCTGGTCAGGATTATCCTTTGCAAACTAAGTATCTAACATCTTTGTTTCCCAGCCACTCAATTCTAGTAGTGTTAGCAACCCCTGGACAAGCCTGAATTGTCTCCAAATGTCTAAAATGGCCCATGTGTTAGTATCACCCCAGAGAACCCCAGGTTATCATAACCTCTTGGTCAAAGAGAACCAGGCTGATAAAATGAAGAAAAGTGATTTTTTTCAACAAATTCTAGTTTTTCTTGTGATTAGTTTATTATTACAATCTCTTAAAGTCAATCATATACCTTCATCAAAGATCTGTTAAATTTTGAACACTGACATAATAAATTTATCATGTCACTGTTTGTGGTAATTTATTAGAATACCATTAGGTAACCAATGTCCTTATAGGAGGATATAAGAGAAGCCCTAACTAAATAGAAAAATGGTATATACCTCTATTTTTCCAGGCTATCTTTTATATTCTTTAAATTTTGCTATTTTTATATACAAAGGGCTTAAATATCTTACATTATTTTTATCCTAGGTACCTTATATATTGGGTGTTGTACTCTTTCTAACCTCTTAAATTGAATCCTTTAATTATTTTAGGTCATTCTTAATGTTAATAAGAATTAACATTAGTAATAAATAATAATAATTAATAATTCTTAACATTAGTAAGAATTAATGATGTTAAAGCTATGCATTTCCCTCTAAGTAAAACTTTGACCCATCCCATGAATTTTGACATGTAGTGCCAGTGGAATGCTGAAGTTGGCTCATAGTGCTCAGAAGAGCCAACTGTGTGCACCTTTTCCCAACACCGCATTCATGTCATGTACCTTAAAATTTGCTGTGGTGAAACTGTTTGCACCAAAGATATTGGCAAACACTAAAAATGGGATTAAAAATTATTAGTACATTTCCAGTTGGTTATTACTTGTATATGGGGAGGGCACACCTTTTTGAATGTTGATGTTGGTCCCTGTAGATGCTCTTATTTGTAGAATTTGTATTACTTGCACACAAAGAGAAATTTAAAAGCTTTGTAACTTATATTTTAGTTTTTCTTTTTGCTTTGTTATGTTGGATCCGTCTTCCAGTATAATGTTGAATAGAAGCAGTGATAGTAATATCTTGTCTTTAATGGGAATGAGTGCTTCTAAAATTTCATGATTCAAAATTATGATTCTAAATCACGTTTGCCATAGGTTTTTGATAGCGATTATATTTTTCTCTTCCATTAAAATCTGTATTTAGGTGATCTGTTCTTTATGGGTACGTAAAAACTATCCTATATCCAGGTATCTTTTGTGGAAGGAGATGTCAACTCTACCACACTTCTGGATTATACATGTAAGAGCACCCAACTGGTTCCCATGGCATCCTATACCTCAATATCAACAGGGAATCCCCTGGCTAGGAGAGAGAAGCTTAGGCTAGGCCTAGAGAAGAGGCTTTATCAGGTCATGACAATGGGTGGCATTGGAAATCTGGAGCAACTGTTATGTAGGTCTGTAACCAGTGGCAGAAAACTATCACTGTGACCTAAGAAATAGAGTAAATAACTGCTTGGGCTCCTCTGGTCAAAAGGCAATTGCTCAGATCTGGGGAGTGGTTGGGGCACCATATTTTTCTTTTCTCACTATTTATAATTGATTCTTTTTAGTGTCTACTTGCTCTAGGTTCACTTTTGGCCTTTGTTCATATTCTTTGTAAATAATTTATTCTCCTATTTATCTTTTATAGCGTCCTAGAATGCTTATTTCATCTAGGCTGAATTCACGTTTCAGTGTTCAAGTTTTTTTGGCCGTCTTTCTTGGCATTTTATTTTTTTATCTGCTTTGCCATTTTGGTTTGCAGGCTCATTTTAAGTGGAAATTTTGTTGTTTTTTCCCCTCTCCTCCTTTCCTCTGTGCTTACCCTTCACTGTCAAGCAGTTTTATAACTGCCTTCCAAGGAGTACAAAACCCATTCTTTTAATGCATGTTGAAATTCCTAACCCACAAAAGTCATGTCTGTTTTCTTCTACCACCCTCCATCCGTCCCATCAGCTTTCCATACAATCATATCTCCAAGCATTGGGTTAGCTGCTGGTTTTGTTTTATTGTTTTTCCTCAGCATCTTTTCTTGGAAAATGACCTTACTGAACTCCTGTTTTAGGTGGAGAACTCTTAATCCTCGTTATCCCAGAGGACCCAAACTCTTAACAGACTCCATCTGCTTCCACACTTTAGAACCAGTAGGCCAAGAACTCCAATCTTTTCTTGTCTCTAAAGTTGTTTATCTTGGTTTTGAGTCTGGCTATGTCCTTTTGACTTTCCTTTTCTCTTTTGGATTTTATCTTTTATTGTTATAAGTTTGGAAGAGTACAAAGTCGTCTTGGATAAAATTAGGTAACTTTAAATTTCAGTCATTTAAAGAAAATTAAAGGAAAATGGCCAGTATTGAGAGGACCACAGTGTCCACCATGCCAGACTTGTGGTGCAAGGTACCTGGGTACATAGTATGAGTGCCTCATATTTTTTCATGGCTTGTGATTCAAACCACTTTTGAGGTTTTTGACATTGTGATGCACTATGGTGGAAGATTCAAAATTCACAGACACTGTATTTCCTTGCCTATATCAAACCAAAACAAGCTGGAAGTCTAAAACTGATTTATTTAAAAGAAAATACATTTTATACCTTTAAGGCACACAAGAAGAGAAAAAACCCCGAGAGGCCTAAAAAAAGATATGCTAAGTCTGACGCATCTTGTCTGATGACGGTGAGCTACAGTCTTTTAAGAATTTAAAATGAGTGGCTTGTCTAATTTGTTCTCTTCGTTTTCATTTCTTTCCTCCCAACTGTCTTATTTTTATCCTACTGTCACATATCATACTTTTAAACCCTGTCTTACTTTTGCAAATTTCACAGTTTTATTTTTCTTAATGTGGCCAAGCCCTTTCTGATTTAACACTTTATCTTGCATTGCATTGTCTTTTTTTCCTCCCCTTTCCTGTTTCTTAGAAAATATCACATTTTCTAGGCTTGATATCTTTCAGTATACTCAATACTTTTAAAAAATATTCAAGTTGTATTTGAGTAATTAGTAAGACAGAAGTTCAACTTTTATAAAATGACATAGACAAAGTATATAGGTGGTACATTTCATTCATAATATTGATATATTATTTAATTTTAGTAAAATGTTAATTTTAATTTGATAATATTAAATATTTTAGGTATTTTATAATCTTATAATATTTAAGGAGTATTTAACACAATATTCAATAAGAGACAGATACAAAGAAGCCATTAAAATAAGGAATAAATTAGTAAGTCACATTTACTTATTTATTCACTAGGCATATATGAAGTACTCTCTAAGCCCAGGGATATAGCAATAAAGATCACAGCCTTGTCCTTGCCCTTAGGAGCTTACCATCTAATGGAGCAGATTGACAATCATCTGATATTGTGAAGTATAGAAAGTGATCCAATAAAAGATGTATAGGAAGAGCCAATTGGAGGAGATTTGCAGGCCAGAAAGGATTTTTATCTCTTAAGAGCAAATAATACTTAATGTTGCTAGTGATCATATATTTCTAGGATACCTGAGAATGTGACATGTTATAAAAATGCAATATACAAATTTTAAATAATTAAATAGCATTACAAGATAATAACAAAACCCAACCAATATATGCTGGCTGTTAGTAGCCAATGATAGCATGCTGTCAATCATTGTTCTTAGTTTAATGAACTTGTTACCGTATTTATGGAAATAACAGGTACAGTATTAAAAATCACCAATGTAGTCTATCTAAACAAAATCATCAGAAATTCGTGACTTTTTAAAAATAATGATGCTCCTTTTAATGTGAAAATTAGATATTTGCTTGAATAGATGAATAAAATACCTAACCTTATTAATTTTTACATTAATTATAGATCTAACAATTAAATTGGCTTGTGTTCCTTTTTAACTTGTTGAATTTCTGATCGTTATGACATAAAGGAGAATTTTTTTCCTTTCCCAAAAAATTATATTGTTGCAACCATGGCACTTTTCCCTGGTTTTTCAAAATCCTTTTACTTTTTCTTTTAAAATTACTAAATATGTTCTGTAATTCTTGTCACACATTAATGTCAATGAATCTAAGCTATGTTTAAGTTATCCACTGGCATCTAGTAATTATCCAGAACCATGAAATGCAAGGCAGTATCTTCTGATGTGTAAAATTTCAATCCTGAAGAGAATTTCTTAATTTAAAACACATCTTTAGACAGTTTCAATTTAAACTTTTTTGTATTAAAGATTATGTGTACTTTCTTTAATTAAAGTTACCCTTTTGATTAATAGTTTACTAGGGTTCTGCGTCTCCAGACATATTATAAATTATTAGAAAGATGACATAAGTATTGTAAGGGCAATTTTCAAGTCATTTTTTAAAGCCCTTTGATTTTCTAAGCAAAATTTTCCATTGTATAAAAATACCAGATTCCTTATAAATGGTGATCAACTATACATATTAAAAGTCATTCAGACCAAATTATTTTCTATGGAATTTGTTTCAGCATTTTTCAAAAACATGTATTCCTCCTACATGATGAAAAAACATTGGAATAACTATTTTGTCATGAGACCTTTATAGCTAAATTTTATTTTCAGTCTTGTTTAGGACTAGCATTAAAAAAATCAAACACCAAACCTGAGAATAATGTTGGTATCAGACACAAAGTATGTGAATT
Source organism: Indri indri (assembly GCA_004363605.1). Lineage (NCBI taxonomy): Eukaryota > Metazoa > Chordata > Mammalia > Primates > Indriidae > Indri > Indri indri. The sequence goes on from RJWJ010003593.1 coordinate 62,720, forward strand.
CTGATACCTTTTCATCACTTGTACACTAGGAATTCTATTTTTTAAATGATATCCTGCCAGCTTTTTCACAATCCATTAATTCCTGGATCAACATCAGAAAGAATGTCAGAGCAGAGTGAAATTCTTGTAAGACACAGATGTCAGGATCAAAAGTCAGAGACATTCTCTGAGCAGCAGGGAAGCAAGCTTGTTAGACTTTAATCGGAACAATTAGTATCTGCCATGTGACAGTCTTGATGCCCTGCCTTATATTTTTGTTAAGTTCCAGGCATGCTGAAAAGATAAAGTTTTCTTCCAAGTTTGGTGGAAAATTTCATGAGCTTTGGGTCTCATTATTTTTGGCCAGGATTCTTAAGTTTTGTTGATCCTCTCTGAATTTCCTTAAATGGTAAATCATTGATGTACTTAGATAAACTAGGGTCCAACTTAATATAGAGACAAATTTTTATCTTCTCTGAGAGCATGTAATACAAAGTGACTTGCCTTTATGGATGTTTGTGATCCTTAGTACTCAAGAGGCTTTTCTAACAATTTTATATCTCACAGAGTGAAAGCTTTTATGGTCTGGTCCCAGATTACTCCAGTGGATGCTCAATAAGTGTGAATCATTGATGAAGTAAAAAGTAATTAAAATTGGATGTTGGGATTTCAGTTAAAGAACTTCTTTGAAATCAGCTATTATATTTTGCTTATGTCTTCAGTAAACCAAAATAACCACCTTTCAATAAAAACAAAACCAATCAATCAGTCGTTTTCCCTGCATGTTGTCAATAAACTAATTTAATTCATTTTTTCCCCAGTAATAAATTGTTTGAACTTTTTCACTCATTTTGTAGGAAACTTGTAACAATTCATTTATTTAGATATCAGGTTTTGGGGCAACCTCAAGCATCAAGAACCATAAGTAGAAAACATTTCTGGCACTGAGGAATGGTCCTTTAAGGTGTGAGCAGTAATGAAAATACTTGAGAAGACCCAGATGTGAAAATTATCGCCGTTGTGATCAGATTGATCAGTTCCCTATTGGTAGAAAAGGGCCATTCTTATTGGCTAGTGATAGCTGTAAAAATAAGCCAAAAGCCATAGCAGAGAGGACAAGTGAAAGACTAGAGGAGGCAAGAAGAGAGGAGACCAAGAGCATGACTGTAGAAAGAGGGGCAGGAATTTTAAGTCATGACAAGGCTGGCAAGTGGTGGGCACTTTAGTGGCAGAAGTTTAGCCCCTTGGTGTCTCCATGAGTCCCCCAAATAATGATGTTATATTTTGATGTAGCCTGCTGATATTTTCTCAATATTATTAAAAGTGTGAAAAAGGGTATCTTTAGAATTCATAATATTTTTACTGTTTTATAATAGTAAGTAAAAATATATACTTGCTAGCCAAAAATCGCCTTCAAGACAAGTCCCATGATCACCCTTCCAACTAAAATTATTGCCGTAAGACATTTTTTCTATGTAGAATTCTGGATCTACCATTGAGATAATGTTGTAGTCGAATGAAAGAAACACAACCTAAAATTGCAACCTTTCTCTTTTTATACATTGCCAGATTTTTAAAAAAATTTATGATCACAAATTGTGAAACATTGCCATATTTTATGATTTGAAGAAGTTTGGAAATGGACCTGAAGCAGCAGTGTGGATTTTCTCTCCTGGCGTCTGATCCGAGAATTAGAAGACCAGTGTCTTCCACTGGTTGACTCTTTGACCCTGGTTATGTCACTTTGCTTTAAGACTTGACTTCTTAAATGTATAAATAAGGAGGCTGAACAGGATGAGCTGAAGTCTTTTTCAGCCAAGAAGTTGACTCATTGATTTGTCAGAATTCAACAAGATGGAACTGGAGATCTATAGTCACTCTTGGGGCTGCAGATTCTTACGATCTAGGTGCTTAGAATTATTCTGTAGAGCAGCTTTTCAATCTCACCCATGTTTATAATATTTCTGTCATTACATATTATAATAACAGTGCTATATAATTATTTTCTTATAGGTATGTTGGCTAGGATTGTTAAAAGGTTCTACGTTAAGTGGGTATATTAAAAGGGCCTAGTGCATAAAGGAAAACTGCAGCCATTATTAACAAAATCTAGAAAAAAAAAGAAGAATAAGATAATTTAAAACATTTCTATCAACCTTTATACTTTACTTCCCTTTCTTAGTCCTAGCAAGGTGTTTAGTGACAAATAGTCAAGGCTCCTCCCTCAGAGGCTTACAGTCAATTTTCACTGATCAGAGACCTGGAAACCCTATTACTCTGGTCTTACAAATTTGAATAGTGCTTATAAGTATCACTTTCAAAATATGTGGAGTTGTGTCATGCCATTTACTTGACCCAAATACTTAGACGTAGTGTTTCCTCACCTTGTTTAGTACTTCGATTCTGCTCTCTGGAGTCCATGACCCTGAGATGTATTGAGCAGCTAGAAAATTTCACACCCTTTAACTTTGTCTATGAAATACTCAAAATAGCTTTCTATTGCTCATGTTTTCTAGCCATCATAACTTCCCCACAAACAATACTGAGTCTCTGGCAGGGGTTTAGAATTACCCTTGGAAGCTCAGATATAGTATTTTATTGTCTAGTTTGAGGTGCTTACTGAGGTGGAAGTGAGTACCCCAGAATATGACAGGGGTTCTGGTACAAATGGGATGATTCTTCTTTGTATCTTCTTTCTTGTTGCTGTAACTGACCAGGGAAACTAATAAACTCTGGCATGTGGCATGAGAAGTTCACTTTCAGAATTCCACTAGCATATAGGAGAAAGGTAAGGGGATCAATCAATCAATAAATATTCATGCATTTATTAATTTAATAAACATTGATAATCCAGTGTGTGTCAGGTACTTATAATGTTAGGAATAAAATATATAAAGGTGAAACTTATAGGTCCTAGCCTGAGATATAGGTTGAGTATCCCTTATCCAAAATGCTTGGGACCAGAAGTATTTCAAATTTTTTTTTCAGATTTTGGAATATTTGCATTATACTTACTGGTTGAGCATCCCTAATTAGAAAATCAGAAGTATTAAATGTTCCCATGAGCATTTCCTTTGAGCATCATGTTGGTATTCAAAAAATTTCAAATTTAGGAGCATTTCAGATTTCAGAGTTTCAGATTAGAGATGCTCAGCCTGTAGTTTAGTTGGGGAAGAATCCTTGTACTAGTTAGCATTCTCCTAGAAACAGAACCAATAGGATATATATAGCTATATGGGAGGATTGGTTTATTATGGGAATTGTCTTATGTTGTTATGGAGGTCAAGAAGTCCCAGGATATGGCATCTGCAAATTAGAGAATGGGGAAATCTGGTGGTGTAATCCAGTCTGAGTCCGAAGGCTTGAGAACCAGCAGAGGCAATGGACTAACTCTCAGTCTGAGGCTGAAGGTCTGAGAATCTGGTGTAAGTCCAAGAGTGCAAAGGACCGAGAACCTGGAGTTCTGATGTCTAAGGGCAGGAGAAGATGGATGGCCCAGGTCCAGAAGAAAGAACAGATTCATCACTCCTTCATATTTTTGTTCTATCTAAGCCCTCAAAGGACTGGATCATGCTCACCCACATTGGTGAGGGTAGATCTTCCTTACTCAGCCCACTGATTCAAATGCTAATCTCTTCCAGAAACACCCTCACAGAGACACTCAGAAATAATGTTTTACCAGCTATCTGGGCATCCCTTAGCCCACTTAAGTTGACACATAAAAATTAACTATCACAGTCCTATAGATAAATCATTCAATATGATGTAACAATTGCTATAATATAGGTCTGAATGAGGTACTATGATAGTACAGAAAAGGGAGTGACACATTTTCTGTGTGTGTGTGTGTGTACATGTATGTGTGTGGCTCTATCATCAGGGAAGTCTTGCTAGAAGATGTGACATCCAAGCTAAATTTTAAAACATGACTAGGCCTTAGAAAACCTGGGAAGGAATTATTGCCAGAGGCAACAGCTTTTGTCAAGGAGCAAGGCCTAGTGGAGCAGTGGTGTGTATGGAGACCTCTGAGTACCTGCTTGATATAGTTGGATCATAGAGTACAATGGAGGGGGATGGTGGGACACACAGCTGGAAAGGCAGTTGATGTTGGGCCATTAGGTCCTTGCGTATCATGCTAAGCAATTTTCCCTTGATGGGTTTTAATTAGGAAATGACAGGATTAGATTTTAATTTTTAAGAAAAAAAATTATCAACACAGGGGGATAAATCAGTGTGGGCTAATTTTGGGAGCAGTAATGGTAGTCAAAAGGCTATGGAAATAATTCAAGTGAGAACTGATGAGGTCCTGTATTATGATGGTGAAAGTGAAGATTAAGAGACAGGTTAAGAGTTTAGAGATTTTGATGAGTCACAGTTGGTGGAACTTTGCGATTGGCTGAACAAGGAAAAGGAAGGTGTGGCTCCCTGGTTTCTGGTTTATGATCAGATTGTGCTATTTACCTATGTAGAGAAACCTATATACTTATCGAGGTTCTACCATGTGCTGGACATGCCAAGAGATACAATGAAGTTTAGAATATAGCCTCTGCTTATTTATAATATACAGTTCTTTACAATAATATATATAGGACAGGTGGAATAAAGTTTAAGAGGCATTTAAATGAAGGACAATGTACGGTCAAGCAAAGGCAGATAGATGGGAATGAATATAGTGAATTCTCAATACCATAAGAAGATCTGTTGGACTGGAGCAAAGACTTCACCTTGTCCTTTCTTTATTCTTTTACTTCTTTGTTTCTATTGAAACTTAATCATCCATAGACATCACTCTTTTTCTCATGGCCTCCATTTTAGTTTGCTCTTTCATCCATTCCCCACTACCTGCCACCTGCACTCACTATTTAAGGAGTACTGATGAACACCAGTAGTCTACCCATTGATCTTATATCATTGTCAGTCAACAAAATTTTTCTTTTAGAGTTCACACAACTAATCTATACCACCCTTTCCATACCTTTTGATGTTGCCTATGGACCTCTAGAGCATTCTTCTATCTTCCTTCATAATATCTGCTGCAATATTTAAAAAAAACGTAGCATAAGACAACGTTATCCTAAAGGGACTACTGCTAGAAGCATATTATTAAAAGAAAAGAATTGAAAGACAATGGATAGACTGGAGAAAATTTTCAACACATAGACAAAGGCCTTATTTATGGATTCAAGCAATCATGGATCAAAAATTTTCAGGGAAAAAAAGTGGATGGTTGTATCTGTACTGAACATGTACAGACTTTTTTCCTTATCATTATTTCTTAAACGACACAGTATAGCAACTATTTATAGAGCATTTACATTGTATTATATATTAGGTGTAATAAGTAATCTGGAGATGATTTAAAGTACAAGAGAGGATGTGTGTAGGTTATATGCAAACAGTCTGCTATTTTATATAAAGGACTTTAGCATTCTTGATTTTGGCATCCACAGGGGTCCTGGAACCAATCCCCCATGGATGTCAAGGGATGACTGGATATAGAGTCCTTTCAAGTCAATAAGAAATAGATACAAAGTAGAAGAATGGGCCAATGATATATAAACTCACAGAAAAGGAAGAAACACAAATGCCCATCCAAATATTAAACAATGTTAATTGAGCTCAGATAATTTAAAATAAAATCAAATCATAATAAAAATTTTTGCCTAACGATGAAGATTAAAAAGTTCACTCACACCTGATAGTGGTGATGATAGTGTGAGTAAAATAGATATTTACACACACTTAAAGGGATTGTAAATCTGGGTAAATTTTTTGGAGGGTGATTTGGCACTACATATCAAAATAGGGATTTGTTTTAACAAGTATTTGGAGTGAAATATTCAATGTTATTCATTATAGCTGTGTTTGCAATTGCAATTTGGAAACGCCTAAATGTTCATTAATACAGAACTACTTAAATTAGGGTAAATAAATAGAATTAAATATTAATCCTTGCATTGATAATGAATCATATGTATGCAATGATTAGCATGATCTTGAATAATTATTGTTACCACTTTGCTTTTGCTATCAATTTTTATATATTAAACACATTCAATATTTTGTTCCTGACTGCAGTCTTTTCTTGATACATGGAGTGTTGCTCAAAAGCTGACAAATAAGAGTGGGATAAAATTACACCCATATTTGGTGCCTTTATGACTTCTAACTGTCATTCCCTCATGGATTAAAGTTCTATAGAATCCCTTTTCTCCCCAGGAATTCCCACAAGACTACTCAGTTAATGAAGCAAATTTTGTCAACTAACAAAACATATAAATTATAATGTAATTATCAGCATTTCCTGCTGTGAAATAAAGAATTATAGAGTTACCGACTGACATGGGCATCACATTCATCTGTAGGTAAAACATTCACATTGGAAGTATATAGAACAGGGGAGAAAACAAAGAGTTTTCAGGGTTGCATCTGACTTAAATTCTTGCTCTGCCATGTAATAGTTGTGTGACCTTGAACAAATTATTTATTTTCTCTGAGCCTCAGTTCCCATAAATGGAAATTGTGGGGTAAAGTATTTGCTGTCATCAGCACATTAGATAAATGATCCATCTGATGCTCTTCACACTGATTCAATGGAACATACCCTAAAAATGAGTTGTTCAATACTTGCAACCATCTTGTATTACTGGTCACCATATTTATAGAATTATCTAAGAATAATACCAACATTAAGAATCCTTCAGGATCACTGATTATTTCAGCCAATTTTGGCAAATGTGGAAAGCCAAGGAAAGGCCCCTCAAAAATGTCCATGTCCTATCTCCAGAACCTTTGAATATATTACCTGATATGGCAAAAGAGACTTTGCAGATATGATTCAGTTAAGGATCTTGAGATAGGGAGACTATCCAGGATTATCTGGAAGGGCCCAATGTAATCAAAGGGTCCTTATAAGAGGGAGGTAGGAGGTTTGGAGTCAGAGAAAGGGATGTGGTGGTAGAAACACTGGGGAGATGAAGACTTGATGACAGAAGCAGAAGTTGGAGTGTTAGGCCATGAGCAACGGAATTATGGCAACCTCTAGAAGCTAGAAAAAGCAAGTAAAGAAATTCTCCCTCTAGAACCTCCAGAAGGAACACAACTCTCCCCATCCATTTTAAACTTCTGACCTCTGGAACTTTAAGATCATTAATTTGCATTTTTAAGACACTATATTTTTGATAATATGTTATAGCAGGCATTGGAACCTCCAGAAGGAACACAACTCTCCCCATCCATTTTAGACTTCTGACCTCTGGAACTTTAAGATCATTAATTTGCATTTTTTAAGATACTATATTTTTGATAATATGTTATAGCAGGCATTGGAAACTTAATATAGTGGGTATTTCACTCCTGGGATAATAAGGAATTGTGAGAAAACAGAGATCAGAGATAGACGGTAGTTTAAACTTTAAAGTATGATTGCAGAAAATAAAGTATGATTGCAGAAGTTACACTGATTGTGCTATTTTTAGAATATAGGGGACATTATCATCTCCTTTTCCAAGTGTGAATTTAACACATTTTAGATTTCTTGTGCCTTTGGAATGATATGTAAGTATCCCCATATTTGGGTACTTTCTGTGGCCTCAGGTAATTTAGTTTTATGAAAAACTTATTACACTGTTCCTCATTGTCTTAGTACATTTTGGCTGCTACAACAAAAACTCCTTAGACTGGATAATTTATAAACCACAAATATTAACATTTATTGCTCACAGTTTTGGAGGCTAGGTCGTATAAGATCAAGGTACCAGCAGATTCAGTGTCTAGGGAGGGCTTGCTCTCTGTTCCAAAGATGGCACTTTCTTTCTGCATCTTCACATGGTAGAAGGGGTGAACAAGCTGCCTCAGGCCTCTTTCATAAGAGAACTGATTCAATTCATGAGGTGACCTAATCACCTCCCAAAGATCTCACCTCTTAATACTATTGCATTGATGATTTAGGTTTTGACATATGAATTTGGGGTAGGGGGACACACACATTCAGACTATAGCATTCATTTTGCCTTGGATGGTGAAAATTATTTCTCATTTTGCCTTGGATGGTAAAAATTTTATCATGAACCATAACCAGATGGATCCCAGCCTTTGGGAAGCCCTGCTCTAAGGAAGAGCCAACCAAATGTGTATGTATCTGATATTCAAAATGAAAAAGGTCAAAAGAACACCTATTTATTTGGTATACATGGTATCCAACATCAGAGTGTTGGGCAATGTGATAATATAGCTTATTTGACGTGGGCCTACTGAAAATACCATATTTGGCTTTTGGACTATAATCTCAGAATTATACATTCTGTGATAAGTTGCTTATTTCTTTGTCGTCTGCCCTCCTGTCCTAGAATTTAAGCTCTGTGAAAGAAGAGACTTTGTCTTGTTAACTATGGCATCTCCAGTTTCTGGAATGGTGGCTGACACATAGTAGGCACTAAAGAAATTCATTTTTGTTAAATGAATGAATGAATGATGTAGTCTTATTGTTGCAGTGGATAATGAGTTCCTCATAAATTGATGCCCGAAAATGCCATGATAGACTCGGAATGTGAACTTGGAGCAGGAAGCCATTTACTACCTCTGTGATCATGGGCATGACTTGTTATCTCTTTATTTCTGCTTGTATTTATTAAATATAAATTGGGGAGAATATACATGCCTTAAAGGGTTGTCATCAGATTAAATGAGGTCTTAGAGCAGGGCACAGTTGTGTGTGCCTGTGGTCCCAGCTACTTTGGAAGAGAAGGCAGGAGGATCCCTTGAGCCCAGGAGTTTGAATCCAGCCTAGACAACATAGTGAGAACTTGTCTTTAAAAAAATTTATTTTTAATTTAAAAAAGATTAAATGAGGTGATACAAAGGCAAGTTCTGTATAAATTATGACAATATCAAGCATTATCACTATAAATGGATTACTCAGTCTTTATTAATGCTTCCTTTTCTAGTTAAAATAGTAAAAATAAAATGGGCCAATATTTGGCAAAGGGATGGATTTCTATCATTTTGATTGTGTTAATCACTAGATGATTAGTGATTAGACTATGAATCCTTGGCTTTGTAGACAATGAAACAAATATTGTTGGATTGTGTTTAACCCTATGAAGCTCAATAACCACACATTTTGATTTTCTGACTGGTATGGGATTTCAATTTGTTTCAAAAATAACAGCTATATTTTGTACTGCTATGTGAAGTCTATGGTCAGGGTATCTAGGACATTTTCTTGATTTCTCTTTGGCTTCCTAATGTAGTAACACTTGTCAGTGTATATTTTAAACCTTATAGAATCATTTCATGATGTTCTGATTAAATTTTTTTTCTTATTTATTCTGACACACACACACACACACACACACATCTCTCTACTACACACACCTCTCTCTACTTTGACGTAAAAAGAAACTTCCTTCCTCTTTCAGGAGGTGATTGTGACTAGGAGCTTCTAGTGATTTCTTTTTCCTATTCTTGTCAGTAATCTCTAGTCATCGATCTTGCCAATGCTTTCCAATTCATTAATCAGTCAAACATATTTTTTTTTTAGAGCAGCTATGTGCCAGGTACTAGGCTAGGCCTTGACAACATAGCAGTCAACAGGACAGATATAGTCCCATTAAATCTCCAGTTGCCTTTACAGTCAGATTGGCACACACAGCTGGCATTAGATACTGTGCTGTTGTAGTCTTTTTATTCATTTAACAAATATTTATTAAGCACCTCCTATGTATCAGGCACGATTTACAGTCTTAGTGAACAAGACAGATAAAGTGTCTGCTTGAACAAATTCTAAGCTTTTACATTTTGGGTAAGTATGTTGAGGTGTGGGTCTGGAGGTCAGTGAAGCTGGAGATAGGGAATAGATATATAAACAAAGAGATAAACAAGAAAATATCAGGAAATGAATGAAAATAGTGTCACTGTTTTACCCTGGGATCTCTAGGAAACAGAGTTGAAGGTAAAAGCTTGCATGATAATGCTTCACTGGGGGCACCATACCAGGGAAGCAAGAGTGAGGGAAAAATGGAAGAGAGGCAGAGAAAGATGGAGAGGCAATTGAAATGATGCGTTACCAAACTGGCCACAAGTTTGCAACAAATATTGTCAGATGCTAGTGTTGAAGGATTTTTCCAGAGACAAATGTATAATTGTGCATATTTATGGGGTACAATTTGATATTTTAATACATATCTGTGTTTTGTATTGCTCCAATCACAGTAGTTTGTATATCCATCATCTCATGCACTTATTTCTTCATGGCAAGAACATTCGAAGTCTCTCTTATAGCTATTTTGTAATGTGCAATATTTTACTGTTAACCATAGTCACCCTACTTGTGTGGTAGAACACCAATATTAAGTCATCCTATGTAATTGTAACTTTGTACCCATTGACCAACCTCTCCCATTCTCTCCTCCTCCATCCCCTCTCCATTTTCTGGTAACTACTGTTCTACTCTCTCCTATTATATCAATTATTTACTTATTTATTCATTAATTTATTTATTTACAGACAGGGTCTCTGCTGTCCAAGCTGGAATGCAGTGGCATGATCATAGCTCATTGCAGCCTTGGACTCCTAGGCTCAAGCTATTCTCCCACCTCAGCCTCCCAAGCAGTTGGGACTACAGATGCATGCCATGCCTGGCTAATTTTTAAAATTTTTGTAGAGATAGGGTCTTGCTTTGTTGCACAGGCTGGTCTTCAACTTCCAGCCTCAAGTGATCCTCCTACCTCGGCCTCTCAAAGTGCAGATATCACAGGCATGAGCAATCATGCCCAGTCCCAACTTTTTATTTTTAAGATTCTGCATGTGAGTAAGATCATATGGTATTTGTCATTCTGTGTCTAGCCTATTTCGCTTAACATGATGTTGCCAGGTTCATCCATGTTGTTGGAAATGACATGAGTTTCTTCTTTTTTAAGGATGAATAGTATCCCATTGTGTGTGTACATAACACGTTTTCTTTGTCCATTCATCTGTTGTTGGATACTTAGGTTGATTACACATTTTGGCTGTTGCAAATAGTGTTATAATAAACATGGAAGTGCAGATATCTCTTTGACATATGGATTTAATTTCCTTTGGCTAACACCCAGTAATGGGGTTGCTGGATCATATATTAGTTTTATTTTTAATATTTTGAGGAACCTTCATACTATTTTCCGTAATGGCTACACTAGTTTACAAACTCACCAACAACATATAAATGACCCTTTCTCCACATCCCAGCCAACACTTGTTTTCTTTTGTCTTTTTAATAGTAGCCATTCTAATTGGAGTGAGGCAGTATCTCATTGTGGTTTTGGTTTGCATAACCCTGATGATCAGTGATGTTGAGCATTTTTTCTTATACCTCTTGGCCATTTTTACATCTTCTTTTGAGAAATGTCTACTAAGGTCTTTTGACCATTTTTTAAATTGGGTTATTAGAACTGAGGCTATTCCAGGTATCTAGTCAAGCCTATTTCCTGTAATCTAAATTTGTGTTTACTTTCTATGTGTCTACTTTAGTGGCCTACTGTTCTCCACCCAAAATGATGTCTGAGGGCAGATTGGAAACCCTCAGATTTATACAATCCAGGGATAGAGTAAACTTTAATTCAGTGAAATGGAAGCTGTTGCAGAAATAAATGTTGGAGAGCTTGAAATTCCTTTTTGGGTATTGCACTGCAGTAAGAAAAGAATCAGCTTTGATTTTTATATGCTCACTTTAAAATGTGAAACTCTTATTTTATCAAATGCAGTGTAAATGTTATCCCTAATTGTACCATAACAGTGTGAATGAGTGTCAGGTGAGGTGATGTCATACACTAATTTAATTGTTGGCTCCCTCTATATTCTTCCTCACTTCATTATCTTCACATCTTCCTTAGCAAAGTAAACTTACTTTCCGTAGTTTTTATTATAAACACAATTTTTTACAAATTTAAATTATAACGTAAGAACAATGTAATTTTCAAAGTAAATTGGCCTCTATCCTTCAGGCATTGATACATAATCCTCATGGTCATCTATTGAGTGGTATAACTAGTTGTATTGATTACTTCTAAGGTCTCTTTCGGTTCTTAGAGTCTATGATTCTATTTATATGTGCATCATTTCTTTGGAATTGTATCACTTGTGTTATTTGAATGTGTGACTGGAAAAGTCCTTTTTTGTAACTACAGTGACCCTTGAACAACATGGGTTTGAACTTCACAGTCTACTTAGATGTGAATTTTCTTCCACTTCTGCCACCCCTGAGACAGCAAGACCTCCCCTTCCTCCTTCTCCTTAGCCCACTCAACATGAAGATGATGAGGATGAAGACTTTTATGATGATCCATTTCTAGTTAATGAATAGTAAATATGTTTTCTCTTCCTCATGATTTTTAAATAACATTTTCTTTTCTCTAGATTACTTTATTATAAGACTACAGTATTTAATACATGTAATGTACAAAATGTGTGTTAATTGTTTATGTTATCAGTAATGTTTCTAATCAGCAGTTGACCACTAGTGGTTAAGTTTCGTGAGAGTCAAAAGTTACATGTGGATTTTTGACTGTGCAAGGGGTTGGCACCCCAACCCCTATGTTGTTCAAAGGTCAACTGTGCTAGTTTATGGACTTTTTTATATTGATGTCAGTAAGTAAGCAATAATAGAGATGGAATATATTTTTAACTTAATCTCTTTAATTTAACAATAAATGGCATTTTCAGTATATATCTCTAGTTCTTTTAAAAATTGATATATGACTCCTAATGTCTATTCTTATAATTTAGAAAAACCTTAGAATTCTTAGACTAAAGCTGATAATTACTTTTTCAAAAGACATTAAGAAAGAAAAAATCTGGTTGATAGATATTAGAAGGTATCATTTTGGATCTGAAGTTTAGATGATAGGGAAAATATATAATTTTTAAAAATTATTATTAAGCACAATACAGATTGATAATTAAATTGTGTATATTCATATCTAAGCTATTTTGTACCTTTTACATGACGGAAATCTGTCACTCTGACCATCATTTTTTCATTCAATCGCTTGTTTTCTCTTCTATCAATTTCTCTTTCTTAATGTATTATATAAAGTGAAATATGCCAAATGAATTTCTCACAGAAGAATAACTCTTTTGAGAGATCATGAGTCTTTCAACCATATCTATTTAGAATGATTATTAGATCAGTTGAAATGTCTATAAGCTTACTTTGATGAGCTACAATTTGTCAGTTCTATACACATGAAACTTGTTTGAATGAAAGAAAACTTTTCCTAAAACAATCTTTAATTTAAGCTAGGGCTGGTAGTCACTGATTTTCTTTGCCAAATATTTCAGGCTCTCTGCCTTCCAGATATCGTATGTTTATGCTAGGAAGCCCTTAGAGTAGGCCCTATACTAGTCCTGGCCAGTAAGTTGTAAAGGAAATAATGATTGTCACTTCTAGGATGGAGTATTCAATTTCCCGTTTGACATATTTCAGAGTTTTCTTTCCTTCTGCCACTGTGACTGGTGGAGCTGGTGGCTGCTGTTCCATCAGTTTGGGTCCTTGAGTGAGTGAAGAGACATGGTGTTTCCAGTCAACCTGTAATGGACATGTAGATTGAGAGAGAAATAAATCTTGTTGTTCTAGTTCTTTTAAAAATTGATATATGCTCCTAATATCCATTCTTATAATTAAAATAACCTTGGAATTTTTAGACTAAAGCTGATGATTACTTTTTTAATTTTAATTTTATTATTATTTTTATTTCAGCGTATTACAGGGGTACAAATATTTAGGTTACATATGCTGCCTTTGCCCTGCCCGAGTCAGAGCTTCAAGCGTGTCCATCCCCCAGATGGTGCACAACACACCCATTAGGTGTGAATATACCCATCCTCTCCTCCCCGCTCCCACCTGCCTGACACCCGATGAACGTTACTACTATATGTGCACATAAGTGTTGATCAGTTAATACCAATCTGATGGTGAGTACATGTGAGTACATTTTACTTTCCACAGAGGTCGTACTAGTTTGCAGTCCCACCAGCAGTGTATGAGTGCCCTATCTTTCCTCATCCACACCAACATTTATTGTTTTGGGACTTTTTGATAAAAGCCATTCTCACAGGAGTTAAGTGATATCTCATTGTAGTTTGGATTTGCATTTCCCTGATGATTAGAGATATTGAGAAGCATTTTTTCATATGTTTGTTGGCTATTATTCTGTCCTCTTTTGAGAAGTTTCTGTTCATCTTTTTTTTTTTTTTGCCCACTTGTTAATGGCATTGTTTGATTTTTTTCTTGCTGATTTTCCTAAGTTCTATATAGATTTTAGTTATCAGCCCTTTATAGGATGTGTAGAATGCAAATATTTTCTCCCATTCTGTAGGGTGTCTGTTTGCTCTCATGATAGTTTCCTTGGCTGTGCAGAAGCTTTTTAATTTGATCAGGTCCCACTTACTTATTTTTGTTGTTGCCATGAATGCCTTTGTTGTCTTCTTCATAAATTCTTTGCCTATGCCCATGTCTATAAGAGCTTTTCCAACATTTCTTCTAGAATTCTTATAGTTTCATGCCTTAGATTTAAGTCTGTTATCCACCGTGAGCTGATTTTTGTGAGAGGCGAAAGGTGCAGATCCTGTTTCAGTCTTCTATATGTGGCCATTCAGTTTTCCCAGCACCATTTATTGAATGAGGATTCTTTTCCCCAATGTATGTTATCATCTGCTTTTTCAAAGATCAGATGACAATATGAGGATAGTTTTATATCTCGGTGCTCTGTTTTGATACATTGGTCTATGTCTGTGTTCTTATGCCAATACCATGCTGTTTTGGTTACTATAGCCTTGTAGTATATCTTGAAGTCTGGTACCTTTATGCCTCCTAATTTGTTCTTTTTGCTTAAGGTTGCTGTAAGAATTCCCTGAAGTCCTCCCTTATTTCTTCCTCCTATGAACTTCTGCAATGACTGTGTATTTATCTTTTATGACAAGTACAGCTTTCTGCCCTGTGTTCTCTGCTTCGTTTATATGCATCTTTTATCTCCCTAACTACACCACAAACTCATGAGGAAAGAATTCATTTTTTAAAAAATTCTCTCAGCATCTATTATAGTACAGTATCTTGCATATAATAATAAATATTTGTCGAATGAATGAACAGCTCAACATTACTTTTCAGTGTGGGTAATGACCAAGACACAAGGGGGACAAAGAGATAGCATGTATGAATCACCTGGTTGTTTGTCTGCCATTCAGGCCATAGGACCTGAGGTGAGGGCCTTGCTCTGAATAGGTGTCTAATTTTATCTGAACTGCCACTGTATATTCTTTTACTTATTAAACTTATCTGAATCTACATCCCCAGTCTCCCCATAATAATAAAAATTCTCACTTAATTCCTCTCTTAATCCTTAATCTTAATTATTATTTTATTGCCTTTATCTTATCAATAATAAACTTAATTAAATAAATTATATGATAAACATTTATTAAATGCTTATTGTATATATCAGGTACTGTGTTAATTTATACACACATATTTAATCCTTATAATAACCTATGATTAGGTACTATTATTATTTACTTCTCATAAAAGAGAAAACTGAGGCTTATACTAAGATACTCCCTGAAGTTATATTGCTACATAGCTGGTAAGTGAAGGAGCTGGGCAGGTAACTCAGTCTGTCTGTCTCTGAAGCCCATGCTCTTAATTTGTAGAAAACTGCTTCCTCAAAGAATTTCCTCTCACTTGTCCCCATTTTCTTAATACTGTGTCAAGTCTGGTTTAGCATATCAATGTACATTTAATTATCTCACTTTAAAATGCCAAGGGTAAGAATATACCAGAGAGCCATAATACTGTGTTCCTTGTCTTTAAGGGGCCTGTACTTTAGTTGGCCATGGAAAATATACAAATATCAAATAATTAGTGGGAAATATCATCTATATTGAATGCTAAATTGAGTAGTACAGACAAATCATAAATTCATAGATTGTTAGAGTCAAAAGAAGAGACTTTTGAGGTCAACAAGGCCACTGTGCTTGTTTTACAGTTGAACAGTTTGATAGCATATAGCGAGGGGCTAATTGTGTGATACAAAAAAAATAACAACCAAAGGAGCTTAAGGAGATTGGGGGTGGGGTGGGTAGGTACATCAAATGGAGAGGAAAAGGAGATTGGTGTTGATAGTTGTCATCAAAGAATGGTTCACAAAGGAGGTGGGACTTGATTTCAAACTCAAAAGATGGTTAAGTTACATTAGGGGGAGGTTGTTCATAGGTATATATATATATGTATACACATATATGTATACACATACATATACATATACACGTATATGTATACACATATATATATATACACACACACACACACGCACACACACACACATACATATATGTGTGTGTGTGTATATGAGTGCACATATCCCCAGGGCATTACTTGAATAAAGCCATGAAGTGACTGAAGTATAAGATTTATACGGTCTGTTTATTTACTATTGTATCTGCAGCATTTATTGGTGATGGTAGGTGGGCATTTTAAAAGATATGGGTGCCTGAACCTCATTTAGATTAGTTGAATCAGAATCTTTAGGAGTTGGCTTGGGAAGTCATTAGTTTTTAAAAGCTCTCCAGATGTTTCTAATGTGAAGACAGGATTCAGAATGATGGAAAAGTGTAGGCATAGTGTCTTCTCATGATGTTATCATTTAGGAGAAAAAAATACATACAAAAATAAGTGTGATCAAGAGTCAGTGCTCTATAGACAGAATGGTGTAATGAAATAAAAGGATTTGAGATGAGATGAGATAGATGGATAAGAAGGGGGAGTTGGAAAGACCATTTAAAAAGCAATTACAGTAATTATGGATTAGGAGGTTGAAGCCTAGCCTAGGGTGTTTTCTCTGGAAATAGAAAAAGGAAAGGTGTAATCTGAGAATTTTCCCAAAGGCTTGCTGACTGGTAAAGTCTAAAAGATGAGGGGGAAAAAAAGAGCCCAAGAAATTAAATGGCAAATCCCTGACAAATGAAAGGTTGCCTTGTTAAACTTTTTAAGGGTGATGTTGGAGTATGAAAACATGACATTTACTGAAAATTTAACATTTAAGTTTTAACAAGCCAACATTTAGGATTGATGAATTTTCGATGATTTTGAAATCTCATATTGACTTGTGGTAAGAGTATTTTCTGTTGATATATTTACTTGGACATCCAATGATTTTTCTTAGATTTATGCTTAAACAAATTTGTGTCTCCTTTTTCAAGCCTCTTCTCACTGCTAATGGAGTAAGATATAGTTGCATAATAGTTCCACTTACATAAATTCATGACATGTGTTTCATGGGCTGTATTGGTTAGAATTAGATTTAACTGCGGTACCACAACCTACCTAACTATGGCTTAAATCATTAGATGAGAAGTCTGAAGGGAGACAACTGATGGCATTATTTCAGAGGCCCAGGGATATCAGAGTTGAAGTCTCTGAGATTCTCTGGTTTTCCTCTCACGGTTCAAGCACAACTTCTGGAACTCTAACCTATCATGTATATTCCAAGCAGTAAGAAGGAGAAAGTGTGGTAGGGCATAATGCTTTCCTGCAAGTCTCACAATTTGCTTTTATACCTCATTGGCCATTCCTATTTGCAAAGGAGGCTGGAAAATTCACGGATTCAACTAGATATATTGCCTAGAGTTATGTTAGTGAGAAAGTATATAGTATAACCTATATTCTGCTCTTTCTTTCTGTCTTTCTCTTCCTTCCCTTTTTTCTCTTATACTTTCTTTGGAAAAAACCTTCACATATTAAGCACCTACTATGTGTCAGGTACCTTTCACAGTAAACAAGACAAACATGATTCCTACTTTCGTGGAGCTTAGAGTGTGTTAGGAGAAAGAGACATGAAGCAAACAACAGCACACACAGTTATTTAATTGAAGATGTGATGATTAATACAGAGGAAAAGTTTAAAAGTCATTTTACTTATTTTCTTATATTTTTTCCTTTTAACTTTGTTATTTTGTATTATTAATATTAAGTTTTGTATATTTTGTATATAAACTACTTTGAAACAAAGCAGTAGCATGATTAAATAAATATATCCAATCTATAAATAAAATTAATAGGTCCACTTTTATTTAATCTGTTTTTAAATGCAATTTCAAAGATCCAACAAGATATTTAAAATTTGATGTTAAATTAACGCTTTGTTCCTTTAATGAACTATCCCAACTCAGCGAGCTTTGAACATTACTTAAAAACAATGTCTGGAAACATGTTTAAAAACCAGAGAATTATAGAAGGTCTTGTAAAGACTTATGTAGAAGTATGTCAAGAACTATGAAAGGTGTGAGATTTCTTCTCTATTTGCAAACTAACAAGTTAGACTACAATAGATTTATGGATGCTGGCAGAAGACATGAGACTCCTAGGTTAGAGACAGAGGACTTTCTTCCTCACAGCATGACAAGAGTCATGAGCTTCATGTTTACATTGGTTCTCCTTACCACCAAGTCTGACAGGGACAACTCAGAGTGGCTCAGGTAGAAACTGTACAGTCAGTAATTTGCATCACAGCTGAGGAATCTTGAGATTAGGAAATCTCTAATCTTGTAAGGGTGCTGCTAACAAACATATCCAACTTTTGTACCAGAGAGATTATCTTTTTTATCCTTTGTATCCAGAGAAACAAATCTTTGCTCCAGGGGGAAACACTACCTCTCTCTTTTAAGGTTGCACACTAAATGAACATCCTTGAAAAGACAGTCTAGAATAAAAGTTGTCAATGCCTCTTCTCATAAGACATGCAGAAGTGTTGGAGAAACCCATGCAGAATTGTTTCCCAACAAAGTACTTCCCAGAGACATTGTCAAATACCAACTTTAGCAAAGATTTTGTTTTTTACTGAAAAAGAAAGAAAGAAATCTGCCATGAAATTCTGCCGTTTTGGCAGCAGTTGCCTATAATGTCTTGATACCAGAAAGTGTAGTTGTGAAAAACAGTTGATTATTCCTTTGATGTGGAGACAATGTTCACCCTCTGTGACACTGTTACTTATGAGAGAATGCTTACTAAGGGAATCCTGAGGTTGTGGCCACTTGCAAAGATCTTCTTCAAAATAAGCCAATGAACAATCAGTGATAACTAGCTTACAGATAAAAGCTAGAAACAGTCTGATTTCAGTGAAGAGTCCCATCATCAGCTGGTGGCATATAGGTTTAGTTTCCAAAAGGGGAAATCTAATAGTTCCCTCTCTTTATCTCTTTCTACCTATGGAAACCATCAAAACAGTCATCCTGATCATTTTCCCTCTCTCATAATCTCTATCATGCTTCTCAGGTACCTAGTGGGACCAAGTGGTCTCCAATTCTGCATTCCAATTTCTTCGCTGAGGTCTGGGTAGAATTCTTCAGGGATGGTCAAGTATTCAGAAGCAGATCAGGGTGAATCTGAGGGAAAAAGTAAATTTTTGACCTGGAGAAAGGGGAAGGGATGAGCTCTGAGTGGAAAGTGGCGGTAATCTGATAACCGTTGGGAAGTAGGCTAGTTCTGGTTTCAAAGACTTTAGTCTTTGTTCTGTGGTTTTAGTTTATCCCTGATAACAAATCATCAAAAGAGAGAAATTATGTCAATATACCCTAACATGTGTAATATCTGGTATTGTAACAAGGAATGCAATCTCTGGGATTAAAATTTTGTTTCCCATTTAATAAGCATTTATTTAGAACCCATTATGCCATGTATTACGTGATTCTTATAACTTTGGGTTCTTCCCAGGGATCTGTGGGTGACTCAATAAAAATAGTAGCTAACATTACTATGTTTCTGGCACCCGTATAAGTGCTTTACTTTACCAACTCATTTATTTCTCCAGTAACTTTATTAACTCATTCAGTTCTCGCAATTGAGAATTGAATGGCACTATTATCCTCATTTTACATATGAGGTAATTGAGAAACACAACAATGTCCTACATATAGTTAGGGATAGTTTTGCCCTTCAGCACCTGGCAATTTATCTGAAAAGAAAATATCAACATTCCCAAGGCAACGTGACAATATTAATAAAGAAAAATGAGATACCTAGAATAAGAGGAATAACATGACCTTAACAAGGCTTACAAAGCCTCTACCTGCTTCCCCAGCCTCATCACATACAGTTTTCCCCTTTACCACGCAACTCAACTACAGTGGCCTTATTTCCTTTGCCTAAATACCCCAAGCTCCTCACTCTCCTAGCACAAGGGGTTCTCTCTGTCTGGAATGTTTTTCCTTCCCCTCTTTCCCCTGGGTGACTCCAGTTGGCATATCACCTTTTCAGAGACACTCTTCCAGGCTGCGTGAGGGGTTCTTCTTTTATGCTTATATATCTCACAGTCCTTTCCTTTGCGGCACTGACCAAAACTGGATTTAAATAATTATGTCGTCTTCTTTTTTAAAATCCATTTCTTTCGCTGGACTGTAGGCTCTCCAAGTGTAGGGTCCTTCACTGTATGCCTAATGGTTTGCAAATAGTAGGTTTATTTGTCGAATGAATGAATGAAAACTATATATAATTGTTGAATGAATGAATGAAAAATCCATTCAATGTAGGGTTTGGTTAATCAGGAAAGACTTTATGGAAGAGTCTAGTTTTTCTAGGCTTTTTTTTTTTTGAGAGAGAGGGTATCACTCTGCTGCCCCCCGTAGTAGAGTGCAGTGGTGTCATCATAGCTCCCTCCAACCTCAAACTCCTGGGCTCAACCGATCCTCCTGCCTCAGCCTCCCAAGTAGCTGGGACTATAGGCGTGACATGACACCTGACTAATTTTTCTATGTTTAGTAGAGACAGGGGTCTTGCTCTCACTCAGGCTTGTCTCAAATTCCTGAGCTCAAGCAATCCTTCCGCCTGGGCCTCCCAGAGTGCTAGGATTACAGGAATGAGCCACCATACCTGGCCAAGTTTTTCTAGGCTCTTGTTGCTGTTTAAAAAACATTTTTAAAAAAGAAGATGTCTTGTTTTAATTTTCACAAAGGAAATAATGGATATGAATTGCTATAAAGGAAATGTGAGGGCACTCAAAATGGGAAGTGTGTCTTTTCAAGTCAATATTTTTTAAAATTTATTCTTATAGGTTTATACATTTGATTGCTTTAAATATTAAATATATCCAAATGCATGAACATATATGTGTGTGTGGATATATATACATATTTGCACATGTAAACACAGATGTATATAGTAGAAGACTATAGTAAAAGCAGATATTCAAATGTTTATGTACCAAATTTTAATATGCTGCAGAAAAATCAGTGCTTTAACTTGTGCTCCCAGGTGAACTTCATTTTGTGTAACCTCAGATTAAACTTCTCTTAACTATGAGCATACTTGTTTATATTCTAATTTGAGTGGGAAAAACTTGCATATGGTTTTCCAAAGGAGTCACATTGAAAAGATGATGTTCATTCCACAATTGTTTCCTAGTTTTGGACATTACACAATGGCTTAAGTAAATTCAATTTCTGACTATGCTAAACTGAGGGGTTTTTTTCTTGTTAAATAACAAGCTGGTTTTTGGCAGTCCTCATAGGAGCTAGTTAATTCAAGTACATAGTCATTCATTTTATGAAAACCCTTTCTTAATCTTTTTAAGAACGCTTCTTTTAGGTTAAAAAAAATACATGGGCCGGGCGCGGTGGCTCACGCCTGTAATCCTAGCACTCTGGGAGGCCGAGGCGGGCGGATCGTTCTGAGCTCAGGAGTTCGAGACCAGCCTGAGCAAGAGCGAGACCCCGTCTCTACTAAAAATAGAAAGAAATTAATCGGACAACTAAAAATATATAGAAAAAATTAGCCGGGCATGGTGGCACATGCCTGTAGT
>RJWJ010003594.1:0-52901 GCA_004363605.1 Indri indri
TTGCTTATGCCTTTCCTTGGCCTGAGTTCATGGGCCACTCAATGTTTTCAGCAGCCCTGGCCAGGCAATGTGGCTTCTACATTTACCTTCAGTGTCTCCTGTCACCCTATTATCTTCAAGCATTCGTTTTCTGATGATTTATTTGGCTTATAGTTATTTGATTGATATCTTGATTATTCTCTGAAGAAGAGGCACATGTCAGCTGCTTCTGTTCAGCCATCTTGCTGGTCTCTCCAACATATTCCTCTATATTTTTATTTCTATTATTCTGCTTGGTATGTAGTAGTGTCTCACTGTGATTTAAATTAGTGTTTTCTCAATACTGGTAAAGTTATTTTCTCATATTTTTAAATTATTTTGATATGTTCTTTTTTTTGAGACAGGGTCTTCCTCTCTCACCCAGGCAGTAGTGCTGTGGCACAGTCGTAGTCACTGCAGCCTCGAACTCCTTGGCTTAAGCCTCTTGAGTAGCTGGGACAATAAGCACGCACCACCAAGCCTGGTTAATTGCTAATTTTTTTTTTTTTTTTTTTATAAACCAGGTCTCACTACATTGTCCGGACTGGTCTTGAACTCTTTGCCTAAAGCAATTCTCTGCCTCGGCCTCTTAGCGCATTGGTGTTATACTTGTAAGCCACCATGCCTGGTTATCTTTTATTGAAGTCTTCATTCAAATATTTTAGGCATTGTTATTGGATTGTCTTTCTTTTCCTTACTGATATGCAGGGGTGTTCTTTTGTGCAACGTGCTCTGCATATGTGACTTTGGCTATATATATATATATATATATATATATATATATTTATTTATAAATTTTTTTTTTAATTTCAGAATATTATGGGAGTACAAATGTTTAGGTTGCATCTATTGTCTTTGCGCTGCCTGAGTCAGAGCTACAAGTATGCCCATCCCCTAGACGGTGCACACCATACCCATTAAGTGTGAATATATTCATCCCCTCCTCACTCTTCCCACCTGCCCGACACCTGATGAATGTGTTTCTCTCTCCTTTCACCAACAAGAAACTTAATTAACTACTATATACATATAATAATTCTTGCTAACTGAGAGCATAAGTCCTCCAGCTTTGTTGTTCTTAAAGATTGTTTTGCTATTCTTGACTTGCATATTCTTTAAACTGACTTGCAATTCCTGCAAAAAAAAAAAAAAAATTCTGCTAAGATTTTGATTGGGATTGCATTACATCTATAGACTAACTAGGAGAGAACCAATACCTTTACAATATAAATATTTGAATCAACAAACTAATAATTGTGAATGTGTGCTTTTTAAAAAAGAATCTAGGTTCATGTATGCAATGAAATTCAAAAAGCACTTTGTTTTTTCACATGCAGCCCTCTCAAGTTGCTGCATATATCCAGGCATGTATTGTTCTACACAAATCCGTTGTGGGCCATTCACATGAATTATTAATACAATGTTAATGGCACCCTTGACTTATGCTGTTACTGTGTACAGTAACTTCAGGGCCAATTCTTTTACTCCAATAAGGAGTTGTTCATTAAAATGCTATTATAGCTAAACAATTAATTGAAAAATTATTTCTACCTGTAACCACTTGTCTTTAATATATATACCCTTGAAACATACCCCAAATCATCAATATATTCTCTAAATTTTAAACGGAATTATTTTTAATCATTTGCTATAGCCAGAGCAAACTGTTTTCCTGCCTCCAAAATATTTTCTCTAATTTAAACTTTCCAAGTTTGAAAAAATATTGATTTCTTTCTATCTCGTTTCATTGAATAAGGTAATTTTAATAAAATTAATTAAATGGAAAAGTTCTATTTACTATCCATAATACCATAATTCAAAACCAATATATTATGGAAATCCACCACAGATATATCCATGAACAGTTAAGAATATTGATGACACTGTAAGCAATGCAATTTTAAACTCATATGAAGTATTGTTGAATAACCAGTATTAGCTAGAATTAACTGTTGGGCTTAGGAATTTAAAATCCTGTTATTAAATTGCTCTTTTATATATGAACAGGCAATAGATTTTAAAGGGAATTTTCTTGTCTATAAAAATGAAAACATGGATTATATAATCTTAAACTTTCTTTACAAATCTAAAATTATTTCTTTACAAATCTAAAAACTGTTCAGTAATTAACTACATAGTTGATGGTAAGGTCTCAGGAGTTTGGGGAAGCCAGAAGCTCACTCTTTGTCCATGTACTTAATGGAATAGAAATGACAGAAACATAAGTTTTAGAAAACAAACAAAAGGAACAATAGCATCCCACCCTAGAAATTACTCCTCAAAGAACTACAACTCCAGTTTGTGTTCTTTGTGTTTGACTTCTTACAGAAAATTCTGTATTATTCCAAAAAGGAAAAGTAAGGTTTTCAGTATCTGAGAAATAAGGAAGAAGAGATTTGCACAGTCATTTTATAATATCAATGCTAAGAAATGGAGAGAGAATTGAAAATTTTTAAAAACCCAATGATTTTTCAAATAATCCATTTTAGGAATCTATTTAATTTTTATAGTTTATAAAGAAAACACAATTTATTAAAAATAGATTATAAAAAGAGTAAAAATTATTTTTCCAAATCTAAGACAGAGTGACCAGCTTTTTTCTTAAAATAAATCCCCACATACCAACCATTTTTATTTTTTCAAAATAAAAAAATACAATTTCTAATCTGCTTGTTGAATATCGAGATACTCTTGAACTTCTAGATCCCCAAAACTCAAGAAACTTGACTTTAAAGTGTTCCTTTACTATAATGTTACATTTTAATTTGTATATCAGTGTTTTCTCTCCTCTCTTCTCCAAATCTATCTCTTTTTATTGAGAAAATTTAAAGGATTCATCCATATGCATGTATTTTCTCTTTTAACCATCTCATTCATTGCTTAACTCCTTACATTTTTGACTTATACATTCTCCAAAGCTGTTCTTTTTGTGAGAAACTTTCTGTAGATGAGATCTCATGTTTTATCTCTTTTTTCATATTTTTGAACTATCTTAGAGCATTTTCCACTGCTTAGATTTTCCCATGGTCAAATTCTATCATCCCCTTCCAAGACTCAATGTCATCTGCATCTTCAATGTCCCATCTTCAGTTCTCTTTTTTCCTACTTCAAATAATCACCTCTACTCTATACCACGGAGTTCTACTCAACCACAAAAAGCAATGGTGATCTAGCAGCTCTTGTATTATCCTGGATAGAGATGGAGCCCATTCTACTAACTAAAGTATCACAAGAATGGAAAAGCAAGCACTACATGTACTCACCATCAAATTGGTATTTACTGATCAACACTTAAGTGCACATATAGTAGTAACATTCATTGGGTGTCAGTCATATGGGGGGGAGGAGATGGATATATACACACCTAATGGGTGCGGTGTGCACCGTCTGGAGGATGAATACACTTGAAGCTCTGACTCGGGGTGGGGCAAAGGCACTGTATGTAACCTAAACATTTGTACCCCTGTAATATGCTGAAATAAAAAAAATAAGAAATAAACAAATATCGCCTCTACATGAATAAATACCAAATATTAATAAATGTACATACATGGTCCTTGTATTCCTCCTGAGTATTAGGATGCCTGCCAGATGTCTATTTCTAAATAAAACGGCAGTAACATCCAAAATGTCTAAATTTTAACTTAGAATGATTTACCAAAAAAGAGTTTCTGTTTTTATGATCCCCATTTCTCTCAATGGCACAAGTATATGTCAAGATACACTTCAATTTCAGTTTAAATGCTTCTAGCTCAATAAAACTTTCCCATATCACCAACTTGGCTAAACTCATGCTTTTTCTGTGTGCTCACATCCTATTTAACATATTCTTATATCTGTTATCATATTTTCTTTGCATTATATTTATTTTTTAAAATTTTCTTTTTTTAAACAAAATCAGCTATGGCACTAAATGGTTTCTTACCGCCATATGTAATAAAACACTTGTTTCTTTTTTTTTTCCTGTATCTATTCTACAAGGAACAAGGGGTGCAGAAAGCTGTTTTCCTCTTTACAATGTAGTTTTTCAAAAACTAACTCAATCATCACTTTCATCAGTTTTCCCTCAGTAAATACTGATTTAAAACTTTACCACATTATAGAGGATACCATTTTCAGTTTGTTTTCATGCAGTGTGGAAAGATTCCAAGAACCAGAGGAGAAAATAAATGAGCTTTTATCCTGGGGCTCAGTATTTTTGGCTAAATCATTTTTACTTCTGGAAACATTAATTTCTTTTTCCATAAAATGAGTATATGCATTCCTGCTTCACATGTTGTGTGGTTTAAATAAAATAATGTATTCCGTATATGCAAACTACCCCTATAATGTTTGGTATTTAATAATTATTCTTTTTTAGGATTACAAATATAGGAAAATCCATTATGAATGACTGCATCACATTTTTTTTGTCTCCAAACCGACTTCAATCCTACTAGACCATTTGTCTACAATAATTTTTTGTGGTTACTATGTAAGGGATGTTTTCACCTCATGAGATGAAATATAAGATATATATTTTTTTCAGTTCGAAAAATCATATTCAATTATCCTCAAACACAAAGCCACCTGCCTGTTTTTTGGATATGAAACATAGTAAAGAACAAGCAAAATTTAGGCTCTAATGAACACTTGAACAAGATGCTAATGAGCAATGTGATAAATGGAAGTGAATTGATTCACTACCCAATATCTCTTGCTTTCTTCATCAGAACCTATTCTGCCTCCTAATAACTTTCTGTACTTTTACGTTGTTTTGCTAACTAAATAAATAAATCATGAAACCTATTTTTAGGTTTTTTTTTAATAGAGGCACATGATAAAATACATTGAAAAATGTGTTATATAATATAGATACGTGTATAGATGTATCACATCTTTATATGTAAATATGCACATTAAATACATCTAACTATATATAAAGCATTATATAAACTGATATATGTGTGTCTGTATATATATATATATAATATATGTTGAATATTATTTATCTTCATTCATGCTCATCCAATGAGCAAGTATTTATGGAATACATACCAGATAACAAGCACTATTATAAAAACTGAGGACAAGACAGACAAGAACTTTGTGCACATGGAGCACACGTTTTAATGCAAGAAGGCAGTTAATAAACATTAACTAAAAATTAAAATGTCCAGTAATGATAAACACTAAGAAAAATGAGAAGCAGAATGATAATGTGTTATTTGATAGTGAGTCATTAAAGACACCTTGGGGAGATGTCAGTTAAGCTGAAGGGTGAGTGATAAGGAACCAGCAACATATTAATGAAGGGGCAGAACATTCCAGGGAGGTGTAAGACAGTTAACACAAAGGCCCTAAGGTGGGAATGAGCTTGCCGTGTTCAAGAACAAATGAACGTGAGTAGTGAGAGGCAGAGAGAGAGTGAGTGACTGGTACAAATATCAGGTTGGAGAATCTAGGGACCATAGTATTAAATCTTTCTGGGTCAAAGCAAGGGATTGGAATTTTATTTGAAATTGAAAACTACTAGAAGAGTTTTAAGAAGATTAGCTACAGTGTGAAGAATGGATTAATGGGGGCTGGTAGATATAGAAGAAAGAGAGGTAGAATCAGGGAGACCACGTGAGAGGACCTTGAAATATTTAATAACGCATATGAAAAATAATCATCTTTTGGCCCAAGGGCAACAGGCATGTAGGCATATAAAAGTGGACAGATTTTCAATATAGTTAAGGTAGTGTCACCTACTTGTTGATTGATTTTACTTTGGGGTGAAGGAAAGAGAGAAATCAGAAAGAACCTTCCTGTTTTTGTCCTAACTACCTAGGGGTGATGGTGGTAACCATGTGTAAAACAACCGGGTGCATGTAAGTTCTGCTGTTCATTTTTATTTAACTCTACTGTTTGTTAATTTGTCTACCAACATTTCTGTTTATAATTCCTGCTGAGTTCAACTAACCTGAAAGAACTGGGAAAATGAAACACATGGTTAATAGGTTGCATCATTTTTTATAGCAATTTCCTTTGCCTTCAGAAAACAGCTTTAAACTCTTTTTTTCAAAAATTTATTCTAATCATCACTAAGGTACTCACATGGGGTGAGTACTAAGGTACTCATTGGGTGTTGGTCAGGTGGGGGGGGTGGGTAAACTCACAACTGATGGATGCAGTGCACACTGTATGGGGGAAGGGCATTGCCTCTAACCCTGGCTTGAGTGAGACAAACTCATTATTTGTAACCAAAATGTTTGTATCCCCATAATATCCTGAAATAAAAAAAATTTATTGTTCGAGTTTGAAAAAGATACACAACCTAAATGAGAAATAGGGTTTAATTGATTTGATTATTTGGATTTATACTAGCTTTTAAACATGACCCCAAACATTCAGAGACTAGTTTTTTCATGTTATCAAAAATTATATAACTATGATACTTTATTACAAACACATTAATTACATAGATTATCTTTGTTTTCAGAGCATCATGTAGCAGAAAAGAGGAGAAATTAAGATCAATGTCGTAGAGGATAGCATTAGTATTATATTCCATTTTCATTTGGCTCTTATCAATTTAAATTACTATGTATCTTGCATTCTCATAGTTTTTTTAATAAAAGTGACTAACAGTTACTATTTTATCATATTATCTTTTTATTTTATATTTTATTTACCCAAACATTAATTTATATAAAAAATTTATTGAACATTTATGTAACAAAACACTGTCCTAAATTCTGGGAATACATCCGTGAGGAAAAGCAGACTCAGTCTTTGCCACCAGGAAACTTTTGTTCTGGTAAAATTTTAGTTAATAAAATCAAATGAATAAATAAAATATTTCTTATAAATGCTATGTAAAAATAATTATATTAATCTGAACAAGGTATGAGAGAACTAAAAGGTAAAGGAAGAATAAGAATTAGCTAGCTGAAGTGTGTGCGTGTGTGTTTGTGTGTGTGTGTAGGGGAGGGTGTGGAAAATGGCTCTTCAGGCATAGGGAATAGACTGTATAAAAGGCTTTGTTGTAAGAGAAATCATGATTTGATCCAAGAACTGAAGAAATATGTATGAAATATCAAACGTGTATTTTCTGGGTAACACTGATAGACGGGGAAAAAAGTTAACATTCCCAGTCCTAAGCCTAACAGGTAAGGAGATTAAAAGTTGCAACTTCCTCCTATTAAAAAGTAAAACTTTAAACAATCTGATAATCAAAAATTCTTATATTTGTAAGAAATTGAGGTTATTGTGCAAACTGGGCTGTCCTCAGTATTGAAGAAAAAGAATGGTACAGGAAATTATAATTTACTAAAGCAGAAACCTATAAGCAGAATCCTCTATCAGAACTAGTTCTGGGATAGGAAAAAATGTGAAAAATCACTGATGAATTGCTGGGGGCTCAGTGTGGAACAGTCTTTGCTTTGAAAACTCCAGGAGAACCCAGACTTTGGGGGCCCTACGCTTTTGAAGATTTTACCTTCAGGTGCTTAACCAAGTTCTGACAGTGACTACCGGAGAAAAAAAAATCTCCTCATATTTCTGAGAATGAAAGAGAGGAAAGTAACTACCTTGAGACATACCAAAGCCTTCTAGTCTTAACAAACTCTACCCTCACAAGAAACTATTCAACCAGAGCCTAACCTGATGAGGTTTTATCAGAGCCTAACCAACCTGGGGGAAGGGAAAAACCCAACACCACCCTGCCCTCGGCTTCCCCCTGGAAATAGCCAACTTTAGCCCACTCTAGTCATTTAGTCCCACTAAGGTTAGGGGAGGGAATACCAAAAAATGAAGACAGGGATAAATGAACAGAAGAAATATTTGAGGCAATAATGACTGAGAATTCCACCAAGTTAATGTTAGGCAACAAACCACAGATCCAGGAATTTCAAAGAATACCAACTAGGATAAATGCCAGAAAATGAAAGAAAGAAAAAAAGAAAGAAAGAGAGAAAGAAAAGCTCACCTAGGCACATCATATTCAAAATGTCAAAATACAGAAAATCAAATATAAAAAAAGAACTCTGAAAGAAGCCAGAGAGTCAGAGGTAAAAACACCTTATCAAGAGAGGAGCAAAATAAAATTTATGCCTGACTTTTGTGCAGAAGCCATGGAAGCAAGAAGAGAGTAGAGTGAAATATTTAAACTGTTGAGAGAAAAAACCCTAGCAATCTAGAACTCTGTCTTTTGTGAAATTATCCTCCAAATGTGAAGAAATAAAGACTTTCTCAGATGAAGAAAAGTAGAGGGAATTTATTGCTAATAGATCTTCCTTGTAAGAAACATTTTAAAGAAAATTCTTTAGAGATAAGAAAAATGATGTAGGTCAGAAATTCAGACCTACTGATCTTCTGTTCACTTTTAATTAGATTATTTTGTATTCTACTTAGTTGTTTGAGTTCCTTGTTGTTATTAATCCCTTGCGAGTTGAATAATTTGCAAATATTTTCTCCCATTCTGTAGATTTTCTCATCACTTTGTTGATGTTTCCTTTGCTGTGCAGAAGCAGCTGTGTGTGATCCCATTCATCTGTTTTTGTTTTGGTTGCCTGTGTTTTTAAGGTGTTGCTCCAGAAAGCTTTGCCCAGATCAATGTTCTGAAGCATTTACCAATTTTTTTTTTTTTTTTGCAGTTTTTTCATAGTTTCAGGTCTTAGATTTAAGTCTTTAATCCGTTTTGATTTTATTTTTGTATATGGTGAGAGATAGCAGTGTAATTTCATTCTTCTGCCTGTGGATACCCAGTTTTTCCTGCACCATTTTTTTGAAGAGATTGCCTTTTCCTCATCATATGTGTAAAGTAAGGGAGTACTTCAGAAAAGGAATAAGTAAAAGTAAAATAAAAACTTCTATTTATTTTCTTACTGTTAATTGATGTAACAGATAACAGTTTATTAAAAATAATAATAGCACCAATGTATTTTATGAAATATGTATATATGTTTATTTATAAGATAAATGGATGACAATCATATAAAGTATGGAAGGGAAGAATTAAGAATAAATTGTTATTATATAGAAGTCTCGCAACTCGTGAAACACCATAGTGCTATTTAAAAGTGGACTTTGATTAGTTGTAAATGTATATGTAAAGTTCTAGAGCAACAACTAGAGTAAGTAAAAAAAAAAGTATAACTGACATACTAAGAAAGGATAGAAAATGGAATCATATAAAATGCTTAGTTAAAATAGCAAAAGGGAGAAAAACAGTGAAAGACAAACATAGTAACAAGGAAAAAGGGCAACAAATAAGAAATAGTAACAAATATAATAGATATTAATCCAACTATATCAATAATTACTTTAAATGTAAATGGTCTAAATATACCAATTTAAAGACAGAGATTGTCATAGTAAATCAAAAAACAAGACACAATTCTATATTGTCTAGAAAACCCCACAATAAATATAAAGACACATATAGATTAAAAGAAATGGATAGATAAAGATATACTATACTAACAGTAATAAAAGAAAGCAGGACTGGGAATTGATTTCAGACAGAGCCAACCTCAAAGCAAGAAAAGTTATCAGGGATCCAAAGGGGATTACATAATCATAAAGGGGTCGGTTCTTCAAAAAACATAACAATTTTAAGCATGTGTATGTCTAACAACAGAACATCAAAATCTGTGAGGCAAAACCTGACAGAACATAGGGAAAAATACATGAATCCCTTATTATAGTTGTATCTTTAATACTCCTCTATCGGAAATGGACAGATTCATCAGACAGGAAAACATGGAAAAAAGAGAAACAGGAAGACGAGAAAAAGAAACGAAGGTAATTTAAAAAAAAAAAAATTAAGAAAAATAGAGATAATAAATGAAAATTAATATGACATAGTTGAACTAAACAACATCATCAACTACATATTAATATAATTGACATACATAGACTACTTCATACAATAACAGCAGAATACACATTCATCTCAAGCTCTCACGGAACATTCAGATCACAGCTGTAACACAAATCAATAAAAGAAAGGTAGCTAGAAAATACCTAAAATCTTTGAAGATTTAACAACATGCTTTTAAATAATACAAGAAGAAGGAATCCAAGGAAAAAATCTCAAGAAAAATTTTTAAATATTTTAATCTAAATGAAAATGAAAACACAACAAAATTTGTGGGAGAAGGTGAAAGCAATACTTAGAAGGAAATATATACCACTGAATGCATATATTACAAAACAAGGAAGATTTAAAATGAATTATCAAAATTACTACCTGAGGAAACTAGAAAATATGAACAGATTAAGTACAACATAAGCAGAAGAAAACAAATTGATAATATAAGAGCAAAACTAAATGAATTCAAAAAGAGAAAATCAATAGAGAAATAAAACTGAAAGCTGATTCTTTGAAAATATCAATAAAATCACTAAACCTCTACCCAGGCAAACTTGAGGGAAGAGAGAGAGAGAGAGGAGAGATTGAAAGAGATAGATTAACATTTACTATAAAACCATTAAAAGCTAATATAGAGATAATCTAGATGATCTTGGGTTTGGTGACAACTTTTATATCCAACATCAAAAGCGCAATCCAAAAAAGAAAGAATTTATAAGCTGGAATTCATTAAAATTAAAAATTTATGCTCAGCAAAAGACACTGTTAAGAAAATGAAAAGACAAGCCACAAACTGGGAGAAAATATGTGCAAATGATATATTTGATTAAAGACTGTCATACATACAAAAAACTTTTAAACTCAATTTTTTAAAAAAAGTAACAACCCAATTAGAAAATGGGCCAAAGACCTTGATGGACACCTCACCAAAGAAGATATCCAAATACTAAATAAGCATATGAAAAGATGTTTCACATCCTATGTTATCAGGTAAATGAAAATGGAAACAAAATACTTTATCAGCTTATTAGAACAGTCCAGAACATTGACAACACCAAATGCTGGAGAGTACATGGAGCTTAGACTTCTCCACTGTGCAATTCAGCCATGTAACAAAAACTGCTTGTACCCTCCAAATCTATTTTTACAAAAATTATATTCCCTCCCCGCCAAATAAAATCGAATATGCCTCCCCCCAAAAAATCAGCAAAGGGAAAAGGTGCAAGGCAAGAATAAAAAAAGGAAATCCATTCATTTCTGATGGGAATGCAGAATGCAGTGGTACAGCCATTTTGGAGGATAATTTGGCAGCTTTTCACAAAACTAAACATACTCTTGTCTCATGAACCAGCAACTGAGCTCCTGAGTATTTACCCAAGCGAATTGAAAATCTGTGTCCACACCAGTAGCTACACACTGATATTTAAAGCTACTTGACTCATATTTTCCGAAACTTGGAAGAAATCAAGATGCCCTTCAGTAGATTAATGGACAAACAAACTGTGGTGCATCCCAACAATGAAATATTATTCATTGTTAAAAAGGAAGAAGCTATCAAGCTATAAAGAGACATGGAGAAAACTTAGTTGCTTAATATTAAGGGAAAGATGCCAATTTGAAAAGGTTATATGTTATATAATTCTAACCATATGACGCTTTGGCAAAAGCAAAACGATGAAGATCCAAGAAAGATTAGAGGGTCTGGGTGTTGGAGAGAAGAGAGGGGTGTATAGCTGGAATGCAGAGGATTTTTAGAGCAGTAAAATAATTCTGCATGATAAAATAATGGTGGGAGAATGTCATTATAAATTTTTCCAAACCCAAAGAATGTAAAACTCCAAGAGTGGATCCTAATGTAAATTATGGATTTTGGGTGATTTTGATGTTTCACTGTAGGTATATTGATTGTAATAAATGAATCACTCTGATGGGAGATGTTGATAATGGTGGTTGTGGTGGGGCTATGCATGTGTGTGAGCAGAGGGTATATGGGCAATCTTTGTATCTTCTGTTCCGTTTTGCTGTGAACCTAAGATTGCTCTAAAGAAGTAGTCTATAAAAATAGAATTTTTATAATTATTCTTTGTAGTTTGTAATTGCTTGGCATCAAAGGTGCTTATTTCCCTGATGTTAAAATAATGGTCTAAAGGATGTATATGTTTGACAGCTTTGTAATAATGAAAGCATGGGGGTGGGAAAATAGAAAAAACTAAAAACAAAAAAAATAATAAATCACATTTATCTTCTAGTGGACATATTCATATATGTGCTTAGAAATATTTATTACTACCTCCAGGACAACCACACATTTATCATCTGAAAGCATGGCTATTGTATTGGTTCCCTCTGGTCAAAAGAATAAGAAAGAAGGAAGACAGATTGATGTTGAGGAACAGTGAAGATACAGAATAAAATCCATAAGAAATGTAATTTCAAATATTCCAGAAGACAGATTAAGTTAAATACTTCAGCCAGTTATCATAAACCTGAGGAACACAAGGCATGCAGATTACAAAAGAGAGTGAAAATTTGCTGTAATTGAATATTAAGAGAATCTAATTGGTATATTTGAATGACTTTCAGCCCTTCTATAATTTATAAAAATATAATCTCATAGTTGATTATAAAAAACACAAGATGAATCAGGTCTTGTTGGATGCTCAGCCGCAATCCCCCTTTAACTCATGAATCCCTGCTAAAGCATCGTGCCAGTAGGACCCAAACGCTGTTTTGAGTCAAACATTACATAAATACCTGCTCCTCAATTTTAGCTATATATGTGGTCCCAAACTTGAGTCAGAAGCAAGCAACCATAAAATATGAGAAAATAAACAATAAAAGAAGTCACATTATGATACTGCCTGTGAAATTCAGATATAAGGAACATGAAACTTCCAATACTAAATTTGTTTTTGAATGTCTTTATTTGGATTCTGCTTCACATTTCCTTCCATCCCATTTAAGTCAAAATTCTTTGCAGGTAAGTTCTTCATATTAGAGGTAAACCTTTTATTAATATTGCCTTCTGAAATAAAACATAGAATAATTAATTTTTAACAAAAAATTTGTCATACATATTTATATTTTAAGATAACTACCCTTTTACTTCTTCTTTTGCTGAACTAATCATTTCCAATGTTTCTTTCATGTTTATGAATTGCCTGAAATCCTTGCATCCTGACATTGTGTGTTTATTAATTAATCAATGATATCACCTGTCAAAATAGGCGAGATGATATCTGACAGCAGCAGAGTACATTTGGGCATTTACAACCTTTAATGTGAAACTCTCTGCCTCTCTATTTCTGTCTCTGTCTCTCTGTTAATACAACATAACATAGTATTAGTGTTTCTTTAAGTAACTAAATGTTTTGATTTTAGTTACAACAGAAGAATATGTATATCTATATAATTTCATTAAAAACTCAAACAACAAAGGAATATATAAAGTAGAAATCACAGACCTCAATAGTGATCCTATTTACCTCCTCAGGTAATAATATCATAAACATTTTTATGTATTTACTTCCAAATAATTTTCCATGTAGTCTATAGTTTGTAAAAACACAGATCCTAGGACAAACACATACACACACACACACAGTTATTTATATGTATGTGCATATATATTTATATAAATTATACCAAATTTTTGTTTCAGAGCAATGTAGCTTCAATAATACTCCATTTCAGCACATCAATCTCTGCCTCATTCTTTTTATGAATAAGAAGTATTCCATAGTATTAGATATAATAATGTATTTCTCTACTTCTTTATTATAGAAATTTAGATGAAACATTTAATATCTTTGTAATAAACTGGGCTGTTTTGAACATCCTTATGTATTAATCTTGCAAATACACTGCAAGCTATTAGGTGTGGAGTTGAAGGCAAACACTGAAAAATGCTGGCAAACTGCCCACAAAATTGATTACAATTCACACTCCCCCCACAAATGAGAACATGGGTATTTCGCACAGCTTCTAAAACATTAGATATTATTGATTTATTTTTAATTTTTGTCAATCTAAGTGAAAAATCTTATTTTGATATTATTTAAATTTGCATTTTTCTGGTTATCAGATCTTATTTGAGCTTGTTTTTTGCCGCTTAAGAAAAAGTGCCTCTTCATGTTCTTTACACACTTTCATGGAGTTATTTCACTTTGCCTCTTACTTGTTGTTCATAAAATTTGTCCCTAAATCATTTGATTTCATATTTGTTGCAAATATTGTTCCCTAAGTATCACGAAGTTTGATTTTGCTTACAATGCCATTGATTACATGAAACTTTATATTTTTGATCCAAGAATTCATAAATTTTATAAAATATTTTTCTCAGTTCTATCACAACATTTTCATTTTTGGAAAGTTTATTCAAGTTGCAAATTTCAGTAATGTATTTCCTAACATAAATCTTCTTTCCATTCTTGGGATTCTGATGGCAGTTAACACTGATCGAGTGCTGCATATATGTTAGACACTATTCTAAGTACTGTATAGGAATTAGTTTGGTGTCATTATCACCTGTGTTTTATTAACTATGCAACAGAGGACAGAGTTTTATTCCAGGAAACATACTTTTAACCACTATGCTATAGTTATCATCATTTTCTGTTTAAAAATCTATTCTAGAAATCTGGTAGGAATTTATAGAACCTTAACCAGTCTATAAATTGTAAAACCAATCCATGTTACATTGTCGTGCTAGTTTTCCCAAAACGTTGCCTCATTCACTCTATAATTGCACTGAAAGTTTTGGTAGTAATTCTGGTATCACCTCAAATATACTTGGAATATAATTTATAGAGGACAGGAGATTAAACTCATGTAAATGATTTGGGTGCTTCAGATATAGTCACCTAAGAGTAAGTAAAATGTACACTTCATATTCCTTATTTATTGTAATAGAAAAAGTTGGAAACAACCTTAATGCCGGTTGGACACTGGTCATATATATGGTTATGTACACATAAAATGGGATATTATATTCCTTGAAGAAGAAAGACGCAGGTTTTGTGTGATAGAACATTTTTATTTTTTTATTTTTTTATTTTATTTTATTGTGCACTGAGAAGTTTGCAGGTGGTCACTTCTCTTCGGTGGGCGGGTGCTCCTGGCTGAGGTCCCTACAGATAGAAAGGCCCACACCTCTTCCGTTGAGGCAGCATTAAATGTTCATTTATAGACTCCAGGTAATACCTAGTGTTAATTGAAAGGCACAATTACACACAGTCAAGTATATTATTATTTGTTTAAAAATAGCTATGCATTTTAACACACATGTGCTATTATCTGCATAGAATAACCCTGGAAAAAATGTAACAAAAAATTTAAAAAATTAAAAAGATCATTAAAAATGAAAATGAAGATTTTAGGGACAACTTACCATTTTCTCGTTAGCCTTCCATTTCCTTTCGGTAATGATTACTTTATCCTTTCTAGCCTAAAAGTGTTTGTATTTATGTTTGTTTTCAGTAAGGAAGTACAACTAATTCACTAGATCTTTCTTCTTTTTTATTGTGTTTTATTTAATCATATATTTGCCCCAATTGTTAATATAATTTTTAAAAAATGGAATCACTGTTCTGCTAAGCCACAATCGTCATCAACAACCACATTTTCCCAAGCAGGTATCATCCTCTATGTTATCGAGAACATTGGTATCAGGAAGAATTTTTTAATATAGTCAGTTGAAGAGTAATAAAAACAAACAAAACAAAACTAAAATCCAATGGTGATAGGCTCTTGAATCATCTTTACTAATGATATAGATCTTGCTTATTGGGGCCCCTGATCAGAGAATATGGCTAAACCTGTCTTAATCACTATCTCTTACAGACATCTAATTTTCAGAGGTAAAAACAATTCTTCATTACCCACTTCTAGATTTTCTTTTATTTTTACCAACACCCATTCTTCAAATTTTGATGCACGTGTATTAGATGTGCATACAGAGCTAGATAAAAGCAACAATATCGGACCTGCCACCTGATGAAAAGTGTTTTATCAACCTTAGTATTTTATCATCCTTAGTATTTTTTGTAAAAGTGTCAGCAATTGTGGTGTCTGTTAAATCTTTAGGCCATTGTAGTTTTTTGTTTGTTTGCTTTGTTTTATTTGTAATCCTAGTTTACATGCTTTTTAAGAAGTAATTTCGATGTCCTGTGTCCATCATTATAGTAACAAATGGAATAGTTTCCCTTTCCTATTGTCAATGGAAAAAAAGACCAAACTCTGTAAAATAATTTTAAAGAGATTTATTCTGAGCCAAATTTGAGGACTATGACCCGGAGACATGCCCAAGAGGTCTTGAGCAGTGGACTTGGTGAGGCTGGGTTACAGTTTAGTTTTATACATTTCAGAGAGACAGGGGTTACAGGTAAAGTCATAAATCAATACATGGGAGGCATACATTGGTTTGGCCCCAAAAGGCGGAACATCTCAAAGCAGGGGCTGACAAATCATAGGTGGATTTAGGGATTCATTAGTTGACCATTGGCTGAAAGAGTTAGGTTTTGTCCAAAAGACCAGGAATCAGCTGAAAGGAATGTTTGAGGGTTTTTTATCTATCACATGATGCTAGCTGAGAGGAATGTTTGAGGGTCTTTTATCTATTACATGATGTTATACCAGAATCAGTTTGGGAGGTAAACAACGTCATGAAAAACCTGTTTACTGAGATTTTTATCATTTGTAAGCAGGACTCATCTGGCCTCCTTAGGAAGGAATTTTGAGCAAAAGAAAAAGATCAGAGTTTAGTCCCCAATACCCTTAGGCCTGTTAATGGGTTACAAAGGATGTCCCCAAGAAGGGAGGGGGGTGTGATAAGGCATGTCTGACCTTCCTCCTGGCAGGCAGTTTAGTTTTAGGATATTCCTTTGGCTATGAGGCGGTCCATTTAGTCAGCCGGTGGGGGGTGAGCCTTAAAATTTTATTTTAGTTCACACTACTAATAAATACTCCCTGTGCTCCACCTAGTCGTCCCTTCTTCCCCCATCCCCTGGCGACCACCGATCTTAGTACTGTCCCCATAGATTTGTCTTTTTTAGTATGTAATATAATTATACACAGTATGTAGCCTTTTCAGACAGGCTTAATTCCCTTAGTAAGTGCGTTTAAAGTTCTTCCATATCTTCTCATAATTTGATAGCTCATTTCTTTTTATCATGAGTAATGCCCAGTTGTATGGATGTAACACTATTTATTTATCCATTCTCCTGTAAGAAGACATCTTGGTGGGTTATAATTTTCGGTAATTATGAATAGAGTTGCTATAAACATTCATGTGCAGATATTTTCTGTGGATATAAATTTTTAACTCATTTGCATATGTAGAAGCACAAATGCTGGATTATATGGTAAGACTATGTCCCTGGGTAGTCGAAGCTCCCCATCCATTTCTTGTCCTTTTTTTTTTTGTACTGTATTTGAAATCTGTATTAGGAGTACATCCCTTCGAACTCTTCTATCTCACTTCATCCTTTACCGTCACCAAATG
Source organism: Indri indri (assembly GCA_004363605.1). Classification (NCBI taxonomy): domain Eukaryota; kingdom Metazoa; phylum Chordata; class Mammalia; order Primates; family Indriidae; genus Indri; species Indri indri. Next base: position 17,358 of record RJWJ010003594.1, read on the forward strand.
GCTTCCTTTTTATTCTGTCTTTTTGTTCTTTTTGTTCATATTATTGAGATATGCAACTTTGTAGTAAGCTTTCTATATTTCATCAATTATGAAGAATTGCATTTACTCTCATATTTTAGAAATCTGATAGAGATGACATTAGGATGTGAACTTATAAATGAAAATTCATGCATATGTGCTGCAATAATTTTATTATTTAAACTATTTTCTTGAAAACATGGAAAGATGTTAAAAGTCAATAATCACATTATATTCAAAATCTTTCATATAGATTGGGAGACAGTTAGAATAATAAAATGTACATATAAATTTTGTCTTCCAAATTTTAAAATCAAAGCAATAATTCTTGTGCATTTCAAATGTTTTAAAATATTTTACAAATACTTTTAAAATATTTTTAGTACTTTAAAATGTTTTAAAATATTTTTATATTAGGAGAAACAAAGCCACTTTATGCTATAAATTTTATTTAACAAAATATTTTTATGTATTTCCAAACAGAAACTGTACAATTTAAAATGTGAACTGCTTTTACAAAATAATTGACACAATTTTGATGAGAAAAAGAGATATAAACAAAATAAAATTTCTCCTATTTTTTTCTGAGTGAAAATATAGGGTGAGATAAATTTAAATTAAAATTTAGGGTGCTCTAGATAATCTCAGAATGGGGCCAGTCATTGGAAAGACCAAGGGATTAGAGGGTGGGAACTCTCAGCCCCATCCACCAGCCTCCAGGGAGGGGTGTCTGGAGATCAAGCTCTGAAAACTTCAATGAGAATTGGTGAGCTTCCAGGTCACTGAATACATGGAGGGCAGTGCACCTGGAGATGGCATGGAAGCTTACGAGTTCCTTACCCCATACCTGGCCTTATGTACCTCTTCATCTGGATGTTCATCTGTGTTTATAATAATATCCTTTATAATAAACTGGCAATAATGAAAAAAAAATTCTTGGTGGGATTCTTAATTTGACCATGTTGGATTTATCTGGAGGAAGGTAGGATTAGGTGGGGATTTTTAAACTGTATTCCATAATGCATTAATTTTGACACTTCACAGGTATGATGTTTCTCTTTATGTTTCTAGGAAAGATGGATCAAAGGAACCAATAGTGGAGATGAGAACTGAGGATGAAAGAATTACTAATCATGAAGATGGCAGCCCAGTAAATGAACCAAATGAAACCACACCACTAACAGAACCTGAGTATGTATCTTGAGATGCTTGCTTATATTTATTATTATTTTTTATTTCAGTATATTATGGGGGTACAGATGTTTAGGTTACGTATGTTGCCCTTGTCCCTGCCCCCCCCAAGTCCTAGCTTCAAGAGTGTCCATCCACCAGATGGTGCCCATAGCACTCTTTGTGTATGCATATTCCCATCCCCTCCTCCCCCCTGCAGGACATCCAATAGACGTTATTCTTATATTTGCACTTATGTGCTGATCAGTTAATACCAATTTGATGGTGAGTACATGTGATGCTTGTTTTTCCATCCTTGAGATACTTCACTTAGTAGAATGTGTTCCATCTCTATTCAGGAGAATACAAGAGGTGCTATGTCACCATTGTTTCTTAAAGCTGAATAGTATCCCATGGTATATATATACCACATTTTATTAATCCACTCATGTATTGATGGGCACTTGGGTTGTTTCCACATCCTTGCAAGTGTGAATTGTGCTGCTATAAACATTCGGGTGCAGGTGTCTTTTTTAGAGTGTCTTTTGTTCTTTTGAGTAGATGCCCAGTAATGGGATTGCTGGATCGGATGGTACTTCTACTTGTATCTCTTTAAGGTATCTCCAAATTGGTTTCCACAGAGGTTGCACTAGTTTGCAGTCCCACCAGCAGTGTATGAGTGTTCCTATCTGTCCACATCCATGCCAACATTTATTGTTTTGGGACTTTTTGATAAAGGCCAGTCTCACTGGAGATAAGCGATATCTCATTGTGGTTTTGATTTGCATTTCCCTGATGATTGGAGATGTTGAGCATTTTTTCATATGTTTTTTGGCCCTTATTCTGTCTTCTTTTGAAAAGTTTCTATTCATGTCCTTTGCCCGCTTTTTGATAGGGTTGTTTAATTTTTTCTTGCTGATTTTCCAGAGTTCTAAACAGATTCTATTTATCAGCCCTTTATCAGATTTGTAGCATGCAAAAATTTTCTCCCATTCTGTAGGTTGTCTGTTTGCTCTTGTGACAGTTTCTTTGGCTGTGCAGAAGGTTTTTAATTTGATCAGGTTCCATTTATTTTGGTTGTTGCTGTGATTGCCTTTGGGGTCTTCTTCATAAATTCTTTGCCTAGGCCAATGTCTAGAAGAGTGTTTCCAACATTTTCCTCTAGAATTCTAATAGTTTCATTCGTTAGGTTTAAGTCTGTTACCCAGCGTGAATTGATTTTTGTGAGAGGTGAATGGTGTGGATCCTGGTTCAGTCTTCTACAAGTGGCTATCCAGTTTTCCCAGCACCATTTATAAGGAATAAGGATCCTTTTCCCCAGTGTATGTTTTTGTCTGCTTTGTCAAAGATTAGATGGCTATATGAGGATGGAACTGAGAACCCAGAGATACTTATTTATATTTAAATCAGTATTTTTAAAGCAATAACTCATTATCATTATCGGTGATGTATATTTGCAATATTGTTATTATTTGTGAAAAAATTATAGTGTTTTATTTTCATTGAAAGTATATGTGAATATTTAAAATCCATATATATTGAGAAATTTCAAATAAAACTGTTATCAATGTCAGACAAGGTCCATTTTTAACTCTGTGTCTCTACATTTATGCAAAAATGTGAAAAAGACAGAAAGAAGAATGTTATAGAGTTGGATATTCCAACACTAATCTTACTCTTTAAAAATATAATACTTTGACTTTCAAAATTAAAAAAAAATGATTATTACTAAAATAAAGGTGTATTGGGGTAGTAGTCATCACTTTATTCAAATGACAGTAAAATATACTCAATATCATTAACAAAAAGAGTATTTTCAAAGAAAAGGAGGAAGCACAGTTAAAGTATTATTTTAAAGTCTATGTAGTAAATAATGCTTGATCTTTATTCAAGACTATGTTATTCATTTCTGCATCTCTCATAGCTCCATTAAAACTATAGTAGATATTTCAAGTAAACCTGCAAGGAGGAATATGTGCCTAGATTAATGTGCATTAAAATTAAAATGATTCAAAGCAAAACCATTATTAAGAAATTGTAATAATTGTGTTCTTTTGAACATATGTGGTACTAATAATACTAAGAAAGGCATGGTGATCACAATCTTCTTTACTGCTTACCAAAATGAATTTTAAACTTTATTATTTTTCAAAACTAATAGCTCTTTTTCTTTATCAGCTAGTGTTCCCTTGCAGAGTAACCTAATTTAGATTTTTCTGCATAAATCAAAGGCAGACTGTTTTCATAGCTGCAGAAATGATTTTCTTTTTGAAAGCCTTTTTGCTTCTATCTGCCTTTAAGGAGAAGAAATAATTAATATTTATATAAATACAAAGTACCACTCTACAGTAAAAGATTTAATATAAATCCTGAAGCCATTGTTTAGTGATTGCATTTAGAGATTACATTCTGAATTGAAGTTAACTGTTTTTGAAGCAGGTTCTGTAATGTAACTTTTGAAAATTAGAAATCTTTTCAATGAAGAAAAATATTACACAAAACACATCCATGTTTATTAATTAACATTACAGTGTTATATTGGTGTGCGTGTAAACTAGTTAAGACAATGCCTTTGGACTGGGCTATATTTCGGGGAACACATAAAATTTAACTACTCTAGGTCTCAGTCATAGAAGTATTTACCATAAAATATAATAGAACTAACAGTAATCTTTGAAAATGTTTAACATAAACATAAGTAGTGAGACATTATATATGCAGAAATACACCATCCAAGGATTACTTGAAAACATTTGTTCATTAAAAACTCAATACATAGTTCTATGAGCAAGAGATATATTAAGCATTATACTAACCTCCTATCATAACTCTAAATTTATCTACATTTTGATGCTAGGAATGATTCATTGTTTTTATAACTTTTATTGTCAATATTTTCAGTACTTTGGAACGGTAGAAAGAACAATGAGTGCACTATTCGTAACATATATAAAGAGCCTGCTAGCGTTGGTATGATGGTTCTTTATTTCCAACAATAGATCTTATTAGTTTTTGCCTATGATTACTTTTGACTGATTAGTTCTGATTGTTTTGATCTTCAGAATACAATGTTTTACCCTTCTTATTCAAAAATTTAAAATAAATTACAAATAAGTCTCAGAGAAACTAGCATAGTAACATTCACTCCCTCATAAAATAATGAGGTTAAAGTCACAGTGGTGAAGTAGAATACTATTTGTAATGAGTTCTCTTGATGTGGAAAAAACATTTTGTCAAGGGAGGAAAAATTACTCCCCAAAATTACATTAAAATACGTAATGGTATACTGTTGAATTTGAGAATATTAGAGAAAACTGGAAAGCATGATTCATTGGCATCACAGTAAGATTTGTGAGGCTGTCTTAACATTAAGAAATAAAGTTGTTATTGCTCCACAGGTTCCGATTGAAACTCTCAACTCTCAAAACAATGTTTTCATAAGCTATATAAAAGTGACAAGAACAAAATAATAGTGAAAAGAGACCAAAGAAAACATACACAGTAAATATAAAAAAAGTGAAAAAGTCATAAAATATATTTTATTTGTATTAAGTTCCAAAGAATATTCATAATTCATCCAGTCTCTAATTTTATGTAACAGATTCTGGCAACAATTATTCATCGGTTTTATTTGAAAAACTTAAGACCTAATAAATCGTATAGTTGACAGATAAAAATGTTTTGGCTTTTTACCTTCCAAAACAATTAATTATATTTTTAATATCAGCAACTAGTTACCAAATCTAAGCATTCTATAATGAACAATCTGGTGCATCTAAATCTACAAATGTATTGTTTCATTTCTTCTACCTTACATTTTTACAATAGACAAAGTTCATTGTATAATTATCTGTTATATTATTTTATATCAATTTGATATTTAATAAATTTAGTTTTTTTCTTTCTAATTATTGTAGCATATTTCCTATATAAAAGTACTTAAATGTTAAAGGATATCTCTTAAAATACCTTAGCAAATGAAGATTATTGTTTTCTATTTTCTTCCAGAAAATTGCCTTTAAAAGAAGAAAATGGGAAAGAAGTTCTAAATCCAGAAACTATAGAAATTAAAGTTTCTAATGATATCATCCAATCAAAAGAAGATGACAGCAAAGCGTAACGAAAATACTACAACACCTTGAACAACACTACAAAGAGCATTTGGATTGCAGTGACCCTATGACCAAAACTATTCCATTGACCTTAATTTCTTGGGAAACTTCTAGCTTGGAATAGCTTGTACACATATACATACGATCAAATACTCCTGCCCATGGTCCATTTCTTTTTGTTGTTGTCGTTGTTGTTGTTAATTTTGTTAAGAATTTCAATATAGAGACCTGACTGGCACCAACTCTTGGGTATTTAATTTGATTCTGTAGCTGATGTACTGCAATTTGTTATATGGCTAAAGTGCTCTATTTCTTAAGAACTATATTTCTTAACACCAACAAATGTAGTTCAACGTCTCTAACAAATAAGGGTTTAAGAAAAAAAAAACAAAAGCTCGTGAGCTACATGTATAAAAAAGCCCTGCATGTTTATGAACGTATCTTGGGCAAATAGATTCCTAAAGTGGCTTTTAGCTTAAGATGAAGGCAGTTAATAAAGATTATACTTTTTATCAGGGGAATTTCAGGGAATATGGGCTTGAAGGAGCCAGTTTTCTTAAGCAGATATTAAAAACTGAGAAGAACTTTGGAGAATTCTTTTCAAGTTATGATTCAGTACATTTTCAACATTGATTTTTGATAGACTGAAGTGCCAGATCAAAATCGCTACCCATTTGAAAGAATATGCATTGTGTGTAAAATTAGATTAGAAAGATTACCTAAATCTCTCTTTATATATGTGTCATATTCATTCACAATGGATTACACAAAAAATAAATGCATTGCAAGTGAAAATAATATTGATTTCTGCCCTCAGCTTCAAATAAAATAAATTGAAATGGGAACAATATCAGTATGGTGTCTTGATATGTTTATAAGTATGTGATTATCATTTATTTTTAGAATAATTTATCAAAAAAATCATTAATATTCAAATACTTCAAATCATATCCTAAGACACATTTTTAGCCCACAGTTGTAGGTTATATTTAAGAGCTAGTTCTTCCATTGTTATAAATCCATCATTACATATAATTGGCTAGTGGAAATTATAAACTAAGGTTGGTTAAATTAACAATAAATTATTTAACATTTAAATGTGTCATAAAAGTGTAAATGATAAACAGTTGAATTGCCACTTTGTGTTTTTTTCCAGGATGTTTTAGCTAGAAGTCATTTTAAGATTTTGATAAGCAATTTTGGTTGAAGAAATTCCCCAAATATTCAAAACAAACTTTCTAATATCACTTGTTAGGGCCTATACCAGAATAAAATACTTATTAACTTCCAGGCTATGCAAGCTCCCAGAGGTAAAAACTGAAACATGCTTTAACTTATATGTAAAGTTTTACAAAGTGCTTATAATTATAAATATACATACCAATTGGGAGCAGGTTTTAGATTATTTCTTAATCTAGAAAGCCAAAGGTTTCTTTAAGCCTCATCACATTTAGAACCTTTGGTGTTCAGGTGTATTATATCTCAGATATTGACTGGTTGGAGAATGCGTTCCAATAGAACATTGGAGAAATTTTTAACAATGAAGAGAGATGCAGTTTGGGAGTTTATCTCTGTAGAGATAATTTAATGGTTATTAAATGTAATATTAATGCCACTCATGAATATTTTTATTTACAAAGTGCTTGAAATTGTCAGCCAAGAAGAGACAATTTTATATCATTTCTCATTTTTTTCCGGCTGACCACAGGACAGACTATAACCATCTGCATGTGAAGGCACCAAGTCACCGCAGTGTCTTTGCCATAAATTGCAGGGTTATAATGCAGGAATCTCTTCTTGCTATCTGTCTGGCAGATTATGATGAAAAGAACAGAATTCCTGTGCCTACCTAGGTATTTGAGTAGAGTCTAAACAAACAAATCAATTAGGTCATTTTAACTAACTCGATTATCCAACTGGTCTTTGATGGTTTTGACTGTTGCTACTTTAGATTATGTTTGTTTGATCATCTCTTTTGCTCTATTTTACTGTGTTTTCGTTTGTTTTGTTTGGTATCAATGTACTAAAACTTGTCAAAATACTTGAATGAGATTATTTGTGCAAAGTGAATAAGCATAGAAAAGTGTCCATGAAACGATAGCCATGAATGCTAATTTTTCCTGGATAGGGACACATGGTTTTCAACTAAAGATGGTGAAAGAATTAAGATGACTGAGAAAATGATTCCGCATGTTTACCATTGTTATATTTGTGCTTTACTTCAAGGGTGGAGAAATCATAATAAAGAACAAAATATTTTTGTGTTTTCTCAATTTGAAATTTTGTTCTTCTCATTTATTTAGATTTTCCATGTAAAAAAATTACTTAAATATTCCATATATATATATATATATATATGCTGTTAAATTTTCTGCCACTCACATGGAGTGATGAAATTAACAGAAAATGTAAAGCTAATTGTAGACAGACTGTTTGAAGTGTACTGTTTCAGTTGTCCAAATGGTTCTTACTTCTTGAAATCCATGCCATGCAGGAGCAAGGCAATACTGTGATTTTTTTTTTAATATTTCAATGGAATGCTCCAAATTACTGTTTATAAAAAGTTTCCAAATAAGAGATGGCTTGTAGTAAATTGTAAATTATGAGTAGAATTGAATAACATGCTTCATTCTTATTCTAAACATACCCATATGACTGTGTAAATGTTTCTTTTACTGTTTGAGAGTACTCTTAAGCATTAATATAAAATTTCAAAGGGTTGACTGAATATAAGTACTGTTAAAATAATCTGAATCTTATACTATTTTAAACCAAGAGACAAAGATATCACTGAAATATTAGTATTTCTTGATAGGTTAGGTGCAATTAGGCAATGACAATCTATACTCAACAACATTTAAGAGGAAAAAATAATATCAAAATTTTAATACTTATTTTACTTTCAAAAGTGGCACAAATTAATGCGTCACTGTATTTTACAATGATTTGCAAAGAATTTAATTAATAGTTTTGATTTTTAAAGATTTATTTATTATTTTTGTGGGGTAAGACATATTGACATTCTATTGATACTAATGTCTAACATTAATGTAATGATTCCTAAGTTTTCCTTTATTTTTAATATTAATACCTATAAAAGCATTTTTGAAAGGTTATTTAGTCCAGCACATTTCATATAAATCTTAGTCTTTGAAGTAAATATTTATATAAATAGATTTCATTAATCAAATTATTTATTTGTGTGCCAACAATTACTTGTAACTTTATAATCATACCTTTATTTATTTTAAGTAGTTAAGATGATTTGTGCCTTTGAATTAGCATGACATTCTGCTTTATCAAAAGAAAAACACTACAATTACCATTATTACTGATATATTTTGCTCATATCTGTGACACTCAAATGAACTGTCTTATTTACATCCAATGAATAAGCTCAATTTAAACTACTTTAACTCGAATATAAAATCTAAATATAACAAATTATACTGTGTAATTTATTTTCATGCATGACAAAACAATTCTTTTTATAACACGAAATATTTTTAATCTGTTCTGTATTGTTTTTCCAGATAATACATACATTCTAGATACTGTTGACATTGAATTTTACCAGTTGTAAGACAAAGACATCATAGAACAAATTAATATGGTGTCTCTTGGGTCTTTATTATTCCTCTGATATATATTTGATTAGGAATCATAAATCATCCTTTATTGCTGCTGATAAGATAATCCCTGATGAAAATACTACAAAGTGGTAGAAATAATATTTTTAATTTCTTAATTTAAGAAATATTAAAATTATTTTTTAAATTTAAAATGTTCCTTTTCATGGAGAATAATGTAAATGTTCAACTTGAATCCTTCATAGAGCACTTTTTCGTAATCATATCCAGAGTTCATGTTCAACAAACTTCATGAATAGGTAAAATATTTTTAAAGTAAGACTGTTAACATTATTTTCCATTAGAGAGGAAATATTTGCATTTTGTTTATTAACCTTCAAAGCATTGTTACATAAGATTCTCACACTGAAATTACATATGGATGTATTGACACATGCTGAAATTAAATTGCTGATAGTCACAGAAATGAAATACTTCAATCCTAAAGTGGAAATTTTTAAAGAAGGTATTCTCTTCATAGGCTTAATAATGTTCTGAAATAAAACAATTACATGTATAAATGAGAAAGTTATAAAAGGACTTAGACATAGTTACTAAGCAAACAATTTTCTTCCACTTCCGCCCAACCCTTCTTTAAAAATTACATTTACCCATGAAATACAGCTATTTAACATTATTAAAATAATGCTAATAAATTAATTCTTTCCCCTCATATCAAGAAAAGATTTTAAATTATATATAATGGTAAATATTTATTTGATAACACTTAATATTCTTAGAAAAATAGTTTATTATTCACTTTAGGATTTTACCAATAACTTAAATATATTAGTCGGTATCACCTCTTTAAATTTTTTATACAATTTTTGGAATTCTGACCACACAATATTCGCAATTGTTGCTCATATAAATTTAAACATTACTACCTATTTTTTTTTTCTTTTCTAAAATGAAAACATGTAGCCTTTGGCATCTGCTTTTAGCCATCCATGGAAGAGAGTAAGCAAAGGAGTGACTGTTGGAGATTTCAAATCACAACCAGACATAGGAGAGTAAAGAAACAAAGAAATGAAAGGATACAGAAAGGCAAACTGAACTCCTATATTTAGGATAGGTTAGAAGGACCTGACTTTGAGAAAGCACTGGACCAGGGACTAGGAACATTGCTTAGATGAAAATTAAAGCCAATTATGATGATGCGAAGAAGAAAACCTAGAGGAGAAAATTAAGAGATAGAACCTATGATTCAACTTTGCAAATAGGATTTTTCAGAGAACAACATGCACACTATGAAATAAACGATACTGTTTAAAGAGCAAACCTATTTGTTCGAACTCTTAAAGACATATTTATGGTTTAGCATTTGCCTCTAAACCCTGTTAGAAATGTGTGAACTTAGAAATAAAGGTTTTAAAGAACACCTTTGTTTTGGTATGTGAATTCTATGCTGTGCTCAGTATGCATAAAACATACTTTTATTTTCTTTAACTTATATATCAATTTAAATTCTATATTCTTAAGTTGGCTACCACAAAGTTTTCTCATTGTTTCAATATAGTATGTCCCTATGAAATGCTGTATATATATCTAAACTGTAAAGATTATACTGCAAATGTTGAAGTTTTGTATTTATGAAAGACATTGAAAGTATGGCTTATAGTATATCAAACTTGTCACACTTCACCATTTGTATATTAATAGTAAAGATACTTTTACTTTAATAAAGTGTTGCATTTTATGTTTATTTTGAATAATGTCTCGTGATGAACAAGCTTATGACTTGACTGATACTTTTAGTTTTTTAAACATTTCTAATCATATCTGTAGATATTTTAAAAAAGAGAATGCTTTCTGTTATCTAGCCTCACAGTGAGTCAATCTTCTGATTTCTCAGAGAATTTCATGAATAAATAATTGCCTCAGAGCAGTGGTTCTCAAAATGTGACTCCCAGACCAGCAGCATCAGTCCAACCTCGTAAAAACATGTAAGGAGGTGTTTTCACTTTTTTTGTAAACCAGTGTAAAGTATAACTCATTCTCAAAAAAAATAAATCCAAGTGACAATTTTCCACGAGGGGGCAATTTTCAATATAAGCTTTACAAATTTCGCAAAGTGCATAGGGTGCTCAGAAGGCAGTAATAGTCTCTAGGGATTAGGGGGATGGGGGTGCAAATCCACAACTAAAGGACACGGGGAGCATTGTAGAGGGGAAGGGCATGCCTTTAACCCTCACTTGGATGAGGCAAAGACATAAAATGTAACCATAATATTTGTACCCCGAAAACACCCTGAAATTTAAAAAAAAGAAAAATTTATTTTTCTCAGATTTTAAATTGAAAAAATTATAGATGTTTATATTTTGAGGGTACAAAGTGATATTATTTATGAGTACAATGTCAAATAATTAAATCATATTAACTAACATAAAAAATAACTCAATGCACTTCGAAGGGTGAATAAAAGAGCATTTATAAGTCATGTTTGTTCTTTCAGTATTCTATATTTATTTTAAAAAAGGTATAATATAATGCAAATTATGCCACATGAACAAGGCCAAAACTAAATCTCTGAGGTATTTTGGAAATTTTTAAGATAGCCCTATTAATATTTTAGAGAATTTCTACTTTTTTCTAACCCAAACCATTGCCTAAATATAAACTCTCATTATTTTTAGTATTGGTAATGAACATATCTCCTAAGATTCATGCCATATACGGCTTCAGCTTTTTAAATTTCTAAGTTTTTAAAATGAGTTTTTAATACACAAATTAGAATTTTCTCAAAATATAAATAATATTTTCTATTTTGTGTGAAGTGTGTTGTATATGTAATTATCTTTAGCATAACTTTGCTCTTTAGTAAAAATGCATACATTTGTGTATTTTCACTTTCCTGGATAATATAACTCATCTTTCATAAATAGAATTTAAAAATTTTTTTGGCTGGGAGGTGGCCACTCTAATAGAATAATATCAAATTCATCAAAATTTAATTTGCTCTGATTTTCATTAACACATCAGGCTATAAAGGCAGATATTTCTAGTATTTACATGTCTTAGCATTGGGGGAAAAAAGATTGCCTTGATTTAGTTCATATTAACTTTTGTACTTGCACCTCCAATTTCCACACTCCTCACTTTCCTCTTCTTTCTTTTACACATCACAATCATGATTACTGTCTGAAACTGACCTGGGGAAATTGAGATATATAGAGGAACAGATAATTACCCAAATTAGTCCAAAACACACATATTACCACATCTGGAGATCAAGAAATTACAAATTCTCTTTGAGCAGTCATTTTAAAATGGAGGGTTTTTAAAGGAAGTTGCGATTTTATTTTTTTTATTTTTTATTTTTTATTTTTTTTTTTTGTATTTGTATTTGGAGAGACATTGGCTGAAGGGAAGGAAATGGGCATCTTATTTGTAAGCAAGGACCCAAGCTGAATCCATAGAAGTGGGTGAGACATGTACCCAGGATTACTCAATGGGTGTTGAGAAGTTTCATTGCCAGGTTTGACTATGTGAAGCTCCTCCACCAGTTGTAAGGGGAGAACTCTCAAAAAAGCATCAATAAAATTTTCACTAAGTCAGAAACCAAGATGAGAAAAGAAAAAAGGATGGGAAAAGAAGTTTGCACATCTTTGCAATGGGGATACAAAGGGTTTAGAACTGGGATCCTTGAAGCAATATTGAAAAATAGATAAGAACCCAGATATTGGGATTAGAATAAACCTATGTTCACATTCCAATTCTACCACATATTATTCACTCTGAATTTGATAAATTTCTGTAAAAATTTACCCTGGTTTCCTCATCTATAAAATAGTTGTTCTAAAGTGAATAAATTTATCTTCAAGAATTGATTCAAGGAGTTATAGAGATAGCGTTTATGAAGTTCCTCACGCAATGTCTACCGCACAACATATACTAATAAGTAGCATCCATGATTATCTTTATACCTGCCATATTTCAACAGTGACTTTGATAAGTTGAGTTAGACACTTACCTATTGCTGAATAACAAATTAAATAAAATGTAGTAGTTTAAAACAACAATTTTTTGATGGTTTTATGTTTGTTTGATTAAACCTGGCAATTATTTTGCATCTTACGGTGTAGGTGAGCTCCCTATGTGGCAACTGGCTCCCAAATGAAGTCCCCCTGTGTAAGTATATACCCAGCCTCTTCTTGCATAATCACACTTGCAATGTTCAATTGGTCAAATTAAGTCATATTAGTAAGCCCATAGTCAATGTGTGTGCATAGGCAGTGTAAACAAGGACATGGCTGAGTGAGCACCACTAATGTTACAGTGTGGCACAATCTTCCTTGTGCCTCCTAATGTTTCACATCTTTTCCATGTATAAAATTGATAAAATTGATTCACCCTCTTCCCAAAAGATCCAAAGTTTTATACTGTTATGCTATCAGTATAAAGCTAGAATTTCAGAATTTATTCAACTAAATCAATTCCAGGTGCTAATAATTTCTCAGGTATTATACCTGGGTACACTTCTTCAGTGCAGAGTCCTGTCCACTGCCTCCAGAAAACCCTTCAGACAATTGTAAGGCAGGAGGAGGATATGGCAATGGACACTAACATTCAAAAATGAAGGAGGAAATGGAGGCATTTGACAGTTACTTGTCTATGGATATTTTGAGATCCAGCCAGGCAAAAATTACCAGTTCCCTTCACCCCCACCTCCAGGATAGGAAATTTTCCTTGGTTAGGGCTTGATTCTACTCCCTGCGGATGGTTACTAAATCTATTGCTCTCAGTGGCTGGTAGGGTGACTCTTTGAGATATCCTTACTTTTTTGTAGGAAATGGTGTGTGATTATAGCTGAGTAAATTTCTTGGCTTGCTTCTTGGCCAGATATATTTAGTACATAGAAACCTATTTTCATTTAAACTGTCTAAATCCCATTAAGTTCAAGCTGATATAACTCCTTTAAAAACAGCTTGAATTTTTTCTACGTTTCAAATTATAATTTACTACAATAGACAAAAGCCACACTCTCAAATCTTTTCAAGACAGTTCCCCACTCTATGATGAGCTGCAAAAGGGGTTCTGTTGAATAATGACCTTAAGATCTTTCAAAACCAATTTATCCAGTTAAACAGGTCTATAAGGCACTTTCTTACATTTCTATTGGGATTGTGCCCCTTTCTTCATTATAGGAGAGGCCAGATTGAACAATTTATCCTTCACGTTAAAATATATATCTTAACATGACTTACACTAGTGAATCCCTACAAATGTATTAGGTAGAGGACCCTGAATTTTAATAACATTTAATCCTCTTTCTCTAACGTTCAAGACTCTTAGCAATAAATCTGTAACAGTGGCTACTTCTTTCTTACTAGGTCTGATCAGTATAATGTCATCAATGTAATGGATCTGTATGATGTCTTATGGAAGAGAAATGTAATAAAGATCCCTGAAAGCTAAATTATGACATAGTGCTAGAAAGTTGATATACCTCTGAGGAAAGACAGTGAAGGTGTATTTTTGTCTTTGTTGGCTAAAAACAAACTGATACTGGTGAGCCTTATGGACAGTTATGGAGAAAAAGGCATTTTCTAGCACAATAGCTTTATTTCTATCACACACTAAAGTACATATTAATTTGCTCAAGCAATGAAACAAAATATGGTAGAGCAAATGCAATTGGAGGCACAACCTGGTTAAGTTTGTAATAATCCATTGTCATTCTTCGACATCCATGCAGTTTCCATGGAGGCCAAATAGGTGAGTTAAATAGCAATGTGGTGGGAATCATCCATGTATCCTTCCAATCCTTGATGTTGGCACTAATCTCTGAAGTCCCTCTAGGAGCGTGATATTGCTTTTGATTTATTATTTTCTTAGGTAGAGGGGGTTATAATGGCTTCCACATGGCCTTTTCCACCACAATAGACCTCACTTTAAGAGTAGACGATCTGCAAGAGTAGGAGTTCAACTTCTCTTATAATTTAGCCAGTCACAGGGTGAAGTTCTGAGCTTGATTTTCAGTAATTTCAACCTTGTGGCTACCAGAAATAAGGCTTTCCTTCAGAATATTCATAAAAGTCTTGACGTCATTGATATGACGCTTGAGGTGAAAATTCAAATGCCTGAGTTCATAGTTTTTTTTTGTTTTTTTTTTTTTTACAATTTTGTTGAGTGACATTAGGAGCAAGTAACTCATGTCATTATATTTGTTTTCCAAAAATATTTGAAGGTGCCATATACAGAATCGCCTATCTCCTTACTTTTTGCTTGTGGTTTATTAGCAGTATACAGCATAGACATTTTGTATATATCTAGAAACAATTCACAACTTGGACAATCAGTGCTCTGTGCATTGCTGGAAATAGAGACATTAGCATCTGTAAACCTAATTAAATTAGAGAGCCAATGCCAGAAACTCCACAACCAATTTAGAAAACTCTTCCTTAAAATTGTTTTACTTTAGAACCACTCTTGGTATCAAAATTTCATAATTTGAATTAGCATTCTCCAGAAGAACAAAATAAATAGGACAATAAGATATATATGTATATAAAGTTATACTCTTTATATGGATTTTAGACTTTGCAATGAAGAAACGTTATTAGAATCAGCTATATAATTTTAAGAGTATACTTTATTACTTATTACTGTATATTTAAGCATAAAATGGAATATAAATGGTCTTAAAATATAAGGAATGATCTTATAGAACATGTTTTAGAGCATTGACATTTAAACTATAGAGAAAAATTCATCAACCCAAATAAAATTGATTTGGATAATCACCTACCTTGTTTTCACACCAGAATTATAAAGATCTTTCAAAATTTAATTCTTCGGCCAAAAATATGGAAAACTAATTACTTTAATTACTTTTTTAAATTAAAAATTCATTAATTCTTAAAAGGGAAGAGCTATTTACTATTTATAATTTCTGTTTTATCTCCTCCATTTGACAAGAAGTTGTTCATAGATCACCGATTGAAATACACACATTTGTAATCATCCATGTTTACTGGGGGTTCCAAATTAGTCATTTACTAGTTATCAAGATCTTAAGGTATTCCATATATTATAAAATGAGAAACATTTATGATTTTCACTTGTACATTATTAGGTAAATGAATAAGCAAATTGTGTTACAAGAACACAATGTGTATGACTTGAATGCCTTTAAATTCATTAAGACTTGTTTTGTGCCTCAAAATACAATATATCTTGGTAAATGTCTAGGTAAACTTTTCTGCTACAGTTGGGTTGAGTATTCCATGAATGTCAATTTTGTCAATGTGCTTAAAAACTCTAATTAATTGTTCTGTATACTTACTGATTTTCTATCTCATGGTTCTATCTAATATTCAGAGTGTTGTTAAAATCTGCAACTATAATTGTGAATTTGTCTATTTGTCCTTGCAATTCTATGACATTGTCGTCTTTTATTTTGAAGTTTATTATTAGATGTAAAAATGTTTCAGATTATTATGTCCTCTTGATGAATTGGCCCCTTTATTATTATAAAAAGATTCTATTCATCCCTGGTAAAATATTCTCTTTTAAAATCTGTTTTGTACGATATTAAAATAGCCACTATACTAGCTACCAATAAAAGTAGTTAACTATCATCAAAAACAATATAACTGATCCTCAAAATTATTTGGCCAAGTACAAAGGGCCAGAAACAAAAGACCACATGTTTTATGATTCAATTTATTTTTAAAGAACATGCAAAACACACCAAAGAACTCTAAAAAATGCAAACTAATCCCTAGTGAAATAAAGAATATCAGTAATTTCCTGGGCCTGGGGAAAATAGGGTGAAATAGAAAACAAAGATTACAAAGTGCTGCAGGAAATCTTTAAGGTAATAAATATGTTCATTATGTTGATTGTTTTGGTACTTTCATAGTTATGTACATCTGATAAAACTGATCATATTGTATACATAAACTCATGCAGTTTATTGTTTACCAATATTCCTCAATAAAACTGTTTAAATGTAACACACAGGTTTATGGCTCTGGTCAAAACGTACCAAAATTTGTGCTGTGTACAATTGATAAAATCAAATTATAATTTTTCTAAAAAAGAATGCATTTTACTCTGAAGATATAAAAATTATTTATCCAATACCTTTCAATTTCCATATGAAAAGTCCAAACAAATAAGAATAACTGATGAAATATACTCCAAAATAATTGTATAATTTGGTTTTTAAGTTCTCCCATTTTGACATCCTGACATTGCACCCCTCTAAGACTGTTTTATTGAAAAATACTGTGTCAGCTAATCAATTAAAACATTTATTCCATATTTTTAGAAGATTTTCATTAGGTATAAGTAGTGAAATTTTGAATCTCTTTAATTTTAATTGTACAAAGTTTAATTTTCAGAAATAAGAATGGGATATAGTAAAAATGACAAGTGCAAATTAAGTTAACACAAAAATTATTTAGGGAATCAAAGCAAAATTGAGTTAATTTTTTTAAATACAAAATAAATCAAAATTTTAATTCAAAGCTTATCTTAACATAGACCAGAGATAACTTACAGCAAAACCAAAGCATCATTACTACAAATACCTTGTCATAAACTGAATAAGTAACCTTTTCTTTACAATGAGAGACTTAAAGTGGATAAACTTGAAATTTTTTCTAAATGAAATGGATTATTTAGTTTGCATGCTGGAAACATTTTAATGTAGCTTTGGTATAAAATTAAACTTTAATTAAAATAAATGAGTTAAAATGTAAAATTACATTTAAAAGTAATCATTGTAGAAAATTTGAACCATGGTTTAAAACTCAAAGTGGAGAAAAAAGTAAAATAAACAATCTGTCTATTAAGAATAAATGCAGAAAGAAAGAATACAAGAAAAACAGAAATAATAAATAATGAAAGAACTCAACTAGAGAAAAAGTATTATCGAAAGGAGCATTTAACAGATTCTCATCAAATGTTCTATTATTTATGTTCAACTATTGTAAAGCATAATTAAAAATGGCAGCACAAGGAATCCAAACAGTCACTGTCCAAAGCTATTGAATCTGATTTACTATGATTTTTTTTAGGTCATTTTACTTTTAAGGTTTATTTTAATGCTATAGACTAGTTTGGCTCTTAATATTAAAGATTAAAATACTGATGGATGATAGTTAACAGTCCTTTGGTAAATGATCATGACAACATAAGTTAACTGTACAAAATTTAGAAATGCCCATCCTTAAAATAAATGATGACTTGCCTTATTGATCATTTCAGTAATTATTTTTCTTATTTGTTTGTGTGCATATTCTCCGCCAGTTCCAAGTGTTCATAAGCTAAATTCGTATGTGTCATTTCTTCAACCAAAGATTACTGAAGGTTGTTAAGTAAGCACTTAAATCACTAGTTCTCCAACTTAGCTGAACATTAGAAAAATGTTAAGGCAATAATGCCTGAGTCTTATCTCAATTTCATCCTCAGAAGTTCTGACATTGTTGATATAAGATATGGCCTCATTCAAATAAAAACTGTTGCAGTGATGCTAATATACAACAGTTTTGGAGATCATTGACTAAGAGCTTTAGTGCAAGTTAGGAAAAGAGACTGTAAGAGCACCAAATACCTTAACTGAGCCTGATGTTTTGATCTACAATGTAGAAAAAGTATGTTTGCAGCAATTAATTCTATAGGAATTAACTGGACCCTGGGATTCAAAAAAATCATGTCAGAATAGATGTTGAACAGACAATTGTAAAACTGGAGGAATATCAAAATCAAGAAAATATTTTAATCAGATTGCTTTGAAAATAAAATACTTTTAAGTTCTCAATTAACTTTATTTACCATGGTTTTTTGATGAATCTTTTTATATAGTTTTATAGTGGTTGCTCTGAGTGTTACAATATACATATGTGATTTATAGCAAAGTACCGTTATCAACATTTTTTCTACTTGATGTGAAGTATAGAAACCGCATTTCCATTTAGGTCCCTTTATGTCTGGGTTTTGAAAATTTAATTATGATACCTCTGTTCTGAATTTCTTTGGATTTATTTGTTAGGGTCCACTCAGCTTTTTGGATCTGTGGATTTGTATATTTTGCCAATTTGGGAAAGTTTTCAGACACTATTTCTTCAAATACTCTTTTGGCTCCACTCTCTTTCTCCTTCTCTTTTGTGGCTTTGAAGATACACATGTGAGATCTTTTATTACTGTTCCACAGGTCTGTGTGGATCTGCTCAATTTTTTTTGAGATACTTTTTCTTTGTTCATACTGGATGAATTCTATTGTTCTATCTTTAAGTTTACTGCTATTATTCTCTATCATATTCTTTGTACTATAAAGTCCACCCAGTGAATTTTTATTTTGTGTTTTCATTCTAAAATATCATTTGTGTCTTTTTATCTTGCATTTTTGCCGGTATTTCCTTTTTTAAACTTTGTTTCAAGAGAATGTGTTATTGATCATTGAAGTATTTTTAGATAGCTGCTTTAAAATCCTCCTTAGATAATTCTGACATCTGTTTCATTTCAGTGTTAGCATTAATTGATTATCATTTCTCAATCAAGTCATGATTTTGTTGGTTTTTTCTGAATGATGCGTGATTTCCAGTTGAATCCTGGTCAGTTTGACTATTATGGTAGTTGAGTCTTTAATATCTACCTTTACAATTTTATATCTAATGCATACCTGAAGTGTTCTAAATCAGAAACAGATTTCCTATTAAATATACCTCACTGTAAATAATAAGTGGTAGGTCTCCCATAAGGTACATTTTCTTACCTCTAGGGAGACAAGATGAGAGCTAATGGGAACTTTTCCTACATGAATAGCTGGGCATGTCATGGATCAGATAGAAGAAAACAATCCTTTGCTTATAAAGAAGAAAGAGGCTGATGTTTTTGTTTTCCTGAAAGTTTGTCCTTATTCCAGACATTTGATATACATATATAACTTTGATATATAAAAAAATTTAATGATCATGAAATGGCCCTCATGTCTCATATATCATCTAGAGCTCTCTGCAAGGTCCATCCAGGCCCTTATTCTCCATTGAAATGCAAATATTGAGGATGATAGTCCCATTCTTCCTAATTCCTCAGTGGTTTAATCTAGGAACCTAATGGGACTGTGTAATCATTGCAACCCTTCAAACAGAAGAAATTTTACTATCCTCTGGATCAGAGCAATTAATTAGACAAATGGCTACAGATCTAATTCTCATGGTGTATAAAGACTGAGGAAACTATATGACTTTTAATGGGGATTCTGAGAAATCCAGGAAAGTTTAATTTCTCCACAATGAGGAACTGTGGGCCTATTTAATTATTTTTATTCTTATTTACTATTTTATTAAGCAGTCATCTTGTTTAGGGTTAGGCCACAGGTATTAGCCTACTTTTGCAGACTGTCAGTAGAATTTTCAAAGCCTTCACAGTTTTGTTTTGTTCTGTGTCTTAGTCTGTTAAGGCTACTCTAACCAAAATGCCATAGACAGGGTGGCTTATAAATAATATAAATTTATTTCTCACAGTTCTGAAGGTTCAGAAGTCCAAGATCAAACAAGTGGAAGATTTGTTGACTGGTGAGGGTTTTCTTCCTGACTCATAGACAGGCATCTTCTCTCTGTGTTCTGACATGGTAAAAGGGCCAAGGGAGCTCTCTGTTACCTATTTCATAAAGGCCCTAACCCCAAATGGGCATTAATTAGGTAGTTAGGCTCACCTCCTAACATTATGTCATTGGGGATTAGATTTCAACATATGAATTTTGGGGAAATAAGGCATTCATATCATAGCAGTCTACTTGGTTTATCTGTTGTAACTGGCACTCTGCTTTTCCCTGCTGGTGTTGCTTGAGGGGGCTGAAGGGGTTTTCCCAGAGTGGCAGGGTGCGGAGGAGGGGTATGGTAACCCCTACTGGTAACCCCCACTCTCTCCTCCCTTAAACTGGCAAACTTTCTCTGAGAGGTGAAGGGGAGTATCAGCCCTATGTGGACAAAGAGGTTTCCTTGTAGGTAGTCTCACATTTTGACCAGAAAGGACAATATGTCCCCTATAACTGCTTACTGTTTGTGGGCTCCTGATTGATTCCTCTACTCCTGATGTTGTCAGAAGGACCTTTTGATTGATTCAGGGGAGGAAGGAATCTACATGAGCTGCCTTCTGTTGCTAGCTGGAGGTCCATAAACAATGCATCTGTGTGTGTGTGTGTGTGTGTGTGTGTGTGTGTGTGTGTGTGTGTGTGTTGCATATTCCTCTGTGTTCCTTTAATTCTGGATAGCTAACCCATTCACTTTTTTACTGCATTTCAGAGTACATTTTTGGTTGCCTTTTGGGTTATTTCAAGATTTTATAGTTGTACTTAGTGGGGAAGAGGAGGGAAGAAAGGAGAGAAATGGGTCTACAGCATTTTGTCTGGACTAAAAATTTCTCACTACAATTTAAAGGAAGAAAAAAAAATAGAAATCCAAGAATATGCACTTTAGGTGTGTTTTAGAAAAATAGGACAACCTGCAGCACCACACTGTATGAATGTCTAAAGAAATCAGTGTTAATGCTGGAGGAGACACAACTATAAAATTAGAGGAAAAATTACCAAAAATAAGAATTATGGAATCAGACTATCTTGCAAATATCTTTCAATATTTATTATAAAAAATGAAAATGGAAATCATAGAATATGTGTTGTGGGTATGTTTTATGTTTATGAAAAGAAGACAATCTTGCACTCTGTGCTCTAATAGTTGCCTTGGGTCTACATCCAAAGATTTGTGTAAAATAGATACCTTTATAAAATTTAAATTTAAATATATACATATAAATTTCTTTTTTAAAACATTGGCTTTAACTGATTTAGATGACTAAGCTAGCCACTACTGCTGTTGATTGCATCAGGTTATTTTTTAACTGTATTTTATTATTGTGGCAATTTGTTGCTTTAGCTACCCAGCATAGCTCTGGATCTCTTCTTCATTTTCTCATCTTTTAGCACACATGCACTGCATTAGCCACGGTGAAACAATTGGTTTGGTGCTCTATGTTCAGGACTGAGCATGATACGCAGTCTGACTCAAAGAGAAGCACTGGGATTTCAACAGGGGTTGTCAGTGTAAAAATTCTTTCCTGCTAAATATGGATGTAATCCCAGAAGTTGGGCAGTGATCTTGAAACCATGGAGTTTCCTGTGAGAAAATGAAGTAAACTAGGTAAACAGAGTCAACTAAGGCAGGAAAATCAAATTTAATGACATTGCTTGAACTTTTAAAACAAGCTGTGCCTGAAGCCATTGCTTCCTTTGAAATTTTCAATTATAGAAGATAAAAAATTCCCTATCTTAAGGCAGTTTGAGTAAGGTGTTTTTGTTTTTTATTACTTGTATCCTAAATATTTGTAAGCATTGCAACAATTACAATGTGCTTTCATGTTTATTTAACTCATTATCCTATCTATACCTCCCTTGGTGTATTAAACTTTGAGGAGTCTAGGTCCAATTTAATTGTGCAACTTTTTTTTTTTGGTGGGGTGTGGTCAATCGATAATGCCTCTTCAAATATAAT
The DNA here is from genome assembly GCA_004363605.1 of Indri indri. Taxonomy (NCBI): domain Eukaryota; kingdom Metazoa; phylum Chordata; class Mammalia; order Primates; family Indriidae; genus Indri; species Indri indri. The sequence goes on from RJWJ010003594.1 coordinate 39,789, forward strand.
TTCTCTCTTTCCATAAGCTATTTACTTACAGATAGAATACCCCAGAAGGACCCATAAAATAACGATTATTCTTCATTATTATGATCAGAAGAAAACTGAGCCATCTGTGATGTTCCCAGTGGTAAATATTAAGTGGATGTTAAGCAAATAACAATGAGAGGCCCCAGCAGGGTCTTTAATGTTCTGATAATAACAGAAGCTGTGAGTGACCTATGTTATAATGGCCGTAAATGATTATGAAAATGAAAGAGTCATTAAGTTTTTGCTATTTAAAATTTTATTCTAAATAAAGGACATCCTAAGACGGCAATGAGGTTGAGGGAGACTATGCTTGTATTATGAACCATAAAAATTTGTGTCTCAATGACATAAACTATATCAAAATTGAAGCATTTAAAAGATAATTATCCTGCTTAAATCTTAACCTTTCTATATTTGGAATTCTAAAATAACTAAATGATGTTTTAAAAGTATCATATAGTTGTATTTGGGCTCCAGTTGTATAAATTAAAATGGATATTGCTTTCAGATTATTAGATAGTTCACTAATAAAATTAAATACCCGGTCTATTCTCAGCCTTTATGTGTCTCCATTCTGTAACATAGTCATAGAAATGTCAAACCCAATGACAGGCTTGCATTCTATAGAGGAAATAAATGACCACATGAACATTTTCCATAGTGGTTATTTTACCGGGGTGCTCAATAGCAAACCAAATACATTAATTCTATGGCCAGCAGAGAGCTCATTTGGAAAAGATTTAGCTTCTTATCAAGGACAATATCCTTTGTTCAACCTATTTCAGTTCTATGTCATAGTGATTTAAATGATTAGTTGCAGAACACCACAGCCTGATACATACGAAGCTGTTGAAACTGTCCCAGCCTCTTCTCTCCCCACTGTTCTTGTCTCTGTGCATTCAGTTCATAAGGAACTCCCTGTGTTCATTGCCAATGTTGCAGACCCTCTCATGACCTTGCCTGGGATGATTATTCTGACCTCGATGTTCTGTCTTCTGTACTTTGAACACTCCCTTCCATTCTTTATGTTCTGCCTTATAACTTAGTTTCCGTGCAATTCCTTTCCTGCCTCAGTTACTACCCTCTTTCCAGTTCCACAGTAACCTATTCATGCCTTTTATTTATTTGGTTCTGGTTCCTCAATAAACGGAGCTGGGAAAGAAGAGGTATAGTTTATTTTACATAGCATAGATTTTTGTTTGGTTGTTTTTCTTTTTTTTTTTTTTCCCTAAAACTCTTTCTTTAATGATTCAATGAATTAAAAATGCTTTCAAGATTGGGGTTAGATCATTTTTTAGGCTCAAAGATAGACTAAAGAACATCTATGGGATCTGTGAAATTCTTCTAAATATTGAGTATGTTTACTTATGTGCACACACACAAAAAATTGATCAGACTGATTCTCACATGTGTCTTATACATCTGTGGGCCCCAAGCCCCGGGCCATAGACTTGTACCGGTCTATGGCTTATTAGGAACCTGGTTGCACAGCAGAAGGTGAGAAGCAGGTGAGCAAGCAAAGCTTCATCTGTATTTACAGCTGCTCCCCATTGCTGGCATCACCACATAAGGTCCATCTCCTGTCAGATTAGCAGCGGCATTAGACTCTCATAGGAGGGCAAACCCTACTGCAAACTGTGCGTGCAAGGGATCTAGGTTATGCACTTCTTATGAGAATCTACTGCCTGATGATCTGAGGTGGAGCTGAGGTGGAGATGCTAGCACTGGGGAGCAGCTGCAGCTACGGATTATCATTAGCAGAGAGATTTGACTGCACAAAAAATGTAATGTGCTTGAATCATCCCAAAACCATCCTCCTGCCTGCCCCGCCCTGTCCATGGAAAAATTGTCTTCCATGAAACTGGTTCCTGGTGCCAAAAAGTTTGGGGACCACTGCTATACATAATAGAGATTGAGGACCACAGCTATAAGGGATTGGAGGAGAAAGCTGAAGGGCCAGGAACAGTTTTGTTTGTTTTGTTTTCCTATTTCTTAGAATTCCTGTTGGATATTTCTGCAGGGATAATACTAGATCAGAATGCTGTATTTAATTTGATAAGAACATGACCTTGAAAGTTAAATTATTACTGGTCCCAAATATATTATAATTTTCAGAAACATTGGTATGAGTCAGCAGTGACATGGAGAAAAGTAAAATTGGTAAAAGTAAAAGTAAAATTGTCAAAGTGGACTTTGACATTGTAAAATAAAAGCAGTCGCTCTATGTTCTAATGTTCTATTTTGGAATTAATGAATGATTCAATGGACAATGCGAGGGAATCTCAGCATGTGAAATACAGTTTTATCTCCAATTTAACCATTAATCCATTTGTTTCTGCCCCAAACTAAAAACAAACTAAAAAACAAAAAGCTCATATTTTGACTAAAAAATAAACTGCTGTTGTGAGGTTATAAACTCAGAGTCACTCTCAAAACTAATTTTGTACACATTCCTTTCTCGCTTGATGGCACAGATGTGTTTTTAGGATTTTCAAGAGAATAGACGTTTTTCTTTGTTTTCTTTTAGAGTGAGTAGAATTAACGGTATATTTACCTTGTTTATTCATTTAGTTGATTACTATCTCTGCCATAGACTGTAAGCAAAACGTTCATTTTACTCCCGACTATGTACTCAGCACTTAACCTGGAGCCTGGCACATAGCCACAACTCAATGTGTTCTTGGTAAGTGATTGAATCATTTGCTACTTCAATGGCTGAATGAATAAATGACTCTTTTCCTCTACTTTTGACCTCTAATGGCTTCCTTCCTTTCATATGACTTTTTCTAATTTCTTCTTACTCTGCACATATTGACCCATTTTGTTTTCTGTTTCCAATGTCTTTCTTTCACTCTCTTCCTCAGAATCTTTTCTTCATGTCAACATTGAGCTTTTCTAAATCACAGTGTATTTCATATTGCAATTTTAAAAGAACATCTTCTTTTACAATCAGAGTATAAAACAAACATCTCATTGTTGTGCAATAACATTTTGTCCCTCTTCTAAATTATTCAGTGGTAAGATAAATGTTATAAATGTACATGTTCTGTTCTCAAAAAGTAAAAAAAAAAAAAAACTGCTTCCTTTTTCTTGTTTGTTTTAATCAACTCTAAATTTTCTATCCTGTGAATTTGGAAATCCTTGTTATAAAAATGGTCTCTATGCAACAGAAACGTAGGCTTACTGAAAGAGAGACAAATCTTACCAACCTAAGCAAAAACTGACAAACGTTAACATTTAAAATCACTACATTATATAGTTTTCATATTTTGATAGTTTTTCAGTACACTGAAGATCATTTATGATGCCATGTAGTTGCTGCAATTATTGATTATGAGAAAGTAAATTTTACGTATACCAAAATCTTGAAAATTACCAAGTTAATATTTTTATACAAACTTATTTACGTAATCACTGTCTTAGTCTATTTTGTACAATAGAATACCTCAGACTGGGAAATTTGTAAACAGCAGACATTCATTTCCTCACAGTTCTAGAGCTGGCAAGTCCTAGTTCAAGGATCTGGCATCTGTCAAGGGCCTTTTCGCTGTGTCTTCCCATGGCAGAAGGCAGAAAGGCAGAGACAGTGGAAGGCACGGGTGGGCTTAACTCATCTTTTTGTAAGAAACACACTCTCATAATAATGAATTCACTTCCAAGATGATGGCATTAGTTCATCTCATCATAAGGGTGGTTCTCCCATAACCCAAATACCTCCCATTAAGTCCCATCCCCCAACATTTCTGCATTGGTGATTACGTTTCCAAAACATGAATTTTAGGGGACACATTCAAATCATAGCAGTCACAAAATAAACCTTTTTTTTTTTATGTCTAAGGCTCTTATCCATATAAACCCAACAAATACATTAATTAATTACAAACAAAACCATAATGCCAATTAAATTTGAATTAGCCACATTATATTAATACAATCGATGTCATTATTTTATTAAAACTGTAATGCCAATGAGTTGTGTTTGAAAGTAAAGTACACATTTTGCTTTTCCATTTTTCCTTGAGCTTTGCTATTCAGAACATAATTTATCCTCATTTGTGATGTCTTTATTATTGCTATGGTTATATATTTTTAAAACAATTTTTATAAGTTCCCATTATTTCAAGGAAACAATCAATTTAATAATGTACCCATAAATATAATTTATATTATTTATTATTTCTAAGGAACAATTGCAAGTTAGTGAGTAAAAGTACTACAATCAGATAATATTCTACTTGAAACGTAAATTTTTTGCTCCTTTTTTTTTTTTGCTTGTTTGTTTTGTTTTGTTTTAGTTCAGTATGCCTATGCTGATTTGCACTTTAGGATAGTTAAATTCTCCTACATCTTCCACTTTTTTCTGAATTTAAACCACAGTGAAATCTTTACTTATATCCTTAATCAGAATATGACTTGACTTTAACTTGCTACAGATAGGTTCTAACACAACAGCAAATAAATTAAAAAAAAAATGATATGGCCATATTTGTTTATGAAATTTACATCTAGTTGATGCAGACCATGTTGACATTGATTCTTTTCAAGATTATCACATAATTTAGAACTCATGACTAATAATATGCTGTAACTTTGTAGATGCCTAAAACATTTTAGAAACTTGTAAGGAGCACGTTATGCGTGTAAATAAATTAAATCCTCAATAGAATCCTATGAGAGATGTAGTGACGTTCTCATTTTACAGATGTTAAAATAAAGATCCAGGTAAGTTAAATATGTGACAACATCACACAGTAATAATATATTAAGATAAGATTCAAAGTAGGTCTATGTGATTCAAAGGTCCTTATTCTCTCAATCACTATGCTTTGCCGATCAGTTTCTCTTGTTATCTGTTATGATACATACTCAGTAGCTGTTATTTCAATACTTTAATATATGCAACTCAGCCTTATGTACAAAACACCAAACACATGAAAATATTATATTCAGTTCCTAAAATAAAAATGACCAAAATCCTTCCAAACGCTACTGTTTATGTTTGTAGTAATCTCCCTAAATTAAAAATATACATATATATTTTTATTTAATTCACCAGTGGTATCCCAGCCACTCCTTCTCTTGAAAACTCACAATGCTCTAGGTTATAGTTTGTTTCAGTTGAACCCCAAAGAAAGGCCTGAGAAAAATGAAAAAAAAATTAAATTCTTTATACTTTATAGATATGCTGTGGGTAACAGAGTTGTGAATTCCCGATGAAGAGTAGAAGAGAAGGGAAGGAGAGTTTGAAATTGGGATGAAGATGATTGCATATCACAAACTTTTAATTACTCATCGTAAAATGTTGGTTTCCCTGTAGCTATTCAGCACACCTGACTTTTCCATTTTCAAAGAATACAACACAATGGTCTTTGAGTGATTCTCTTTCATTCAACAAGTTTATCAACCAGTCAGTATATACTTCCATCTACCTTTATATTTTGACACTTTTCTCTGTGTTTAGTTCCATTAGATTGGGATCTCCCATGGTGAATCTGAAAAGGTGTGGATGTAATAGGAAGATGTAGTAAAGGAAGAAGAAAATTATGAGTTATTAGTTAATCTCAATGGCAATTAATTAGATACCTAGTATTATAATGGAAAAAAATTAAACATTCTTACCTCTGACTTTTTCACTTTAAAGTGAATTCCTGTTAAACTTTTCCATCATTAAGTGTTCCTCTAATTTATTTTTTTCTCATAGAAAAATAATTGACTTGAATAAAATCCCATCTTGTTTGAATCCCAACATATATTCGGTTAGAATGTGGATTTTATTAACTATTCTTTTCCTCAATCCGTCTAACATAATGTTTTTTAATAGCCTCAGGGTAAATATTATGGTTTCAAAGGTTTAGTTCAGTTTTGTTTTTATTTCACCCTCAGCCTGCTGTGAGCCATTTTTCTTATGGTTAGAAAATCCATTCCTTTAAAGTTAATTGGCACTGACTCATACAATAATTTATCCCTACTTTTTCTGTCATGGTTTATACAAGCTATGCCCTAAAGAATATTAGGGTAATTCAAAACTACAAAACAAACATCTAAGGAAGAATTGAATAACAGAATAAATGAAAATATTTTATGGGGTATTTGACACTAAATCAAGAGTCAGTTAAAGTGGAAAGAGTCTATTCCAAAATATGTAACTTGAGATAAGACGAGTCCTATTATAGTAAAAGAAAGCTGCTGAATTTTCATAGGATTATGGATTTTCCACAGAAATAGTAAGCATTTGATCTCCTCCACACCGTAGACCAGACACAGTCCCAGGATACATGTCCCCTGGAGTCCATGTAACCAGTTAGAGAGGCTACCCAGCTGGGGGTGGATCAGTGAGAGTGATCTGCCTCTGGTGCAGGAAATTAGGGAATAAATTTTCTGTGGGGAATAAAAGAAAACAATAAGAAAGCCAATTCAATTTTGTTCTGCTTCTTTGTTGTCCTTCTACACTGAAATTTCCAAACAGTATTAGTAATAAAATGGTCCTCCTAGGCATGGCAGACTGCTCCCTCAATCTCTCTCCATTGCTATGCTACTGATCAAGGGTCAGCAATGGAGCCTGTCATGTATGGTGCCAGTTGTGCATTTGATCATAAGACAAAGAGGAATCCAGTGGCCACTGTGGTTATTTTTTTCCCCTTTCCACTGTCATGGTTATGAGTCAAAGAGGAAAGAGCTGCCAGTATTTCCCCAGATATTACTTTAATGAATTTCATAGTAGTCCAGTTTTTCTTGATAAAGATGGATAGAAGTGGAACTTGAGGCAAAACTGGTACATTGAGAAATTTATTTCAGAGACTTTCTAAAGGTATTAATTTTAAAGACTATTTCTTAATTTTGTTTCTAAGAAAGATGGGAAGTTGGTTTAAAAAGAAAAAAAAAAGTTCGAATCTTCACTGAGACAGTGAGATAACTTTTCAAGGTATTGCAAGGTTACAAATCTATTTGTGCCTTAGTTGGCATTGACTTTGGCTCAGAAAGTTTCTTATTCCCTATTTATTTTAACCCCTCCCAGGTGTTCAATTTATTTTCCTTTTTACTTTCACACAGACACACACATACACCCCTCATAGATTTGGGAGCAATACTAAAAAATAAGTCTACAATATTTTATTTTAATTAAAAATAGATATTTTGCTTACAATCTTCTCTTTCTGCATGCAGTGAAATTCTAATATTGTGGATGGTAATAGGCATAGAAGTGGAATGTGTGGATTTTTGAATGTGTGTGTATGAACAAGAACAACAAATATTAGTGCAGTAGTTTTGTATTACTTTGGGGGCTGTATAAATTCTAATGTTTCCCAGCACAATTGTATATAATATAGGAATACTCGAGTTTATATATACATATATATGTATATCCTTTTTAAAGGCAAAAACAGGCAAAACCCATGAATTTATTTTTTTCCATAAGCTGTTTTATTTTTAGCGACTGTATAATCTTTTCTGAAAAATGTTCTATGACTCAAAAAAATTTTAGAAACTATCTGCTTCAATTATCCACTTAATCCTGGAGCCACTCCCAATATCTAGAATACATAAAGAGGCAATCAGTCCCTCATAATATTCTATAGAACCTCTGTCCAATAGAAATCTGTGATATTAAAAATGTTCTGTGCTATCTAATACAGTAGTCACTCACTAGCACATGTGACTATTGAACACCTCTAATATGACAAATGTCTAAGTATTAGGTTGGTGCAAAAGCAATTGCAGTTTTAGCATTTTTGAAATTTGTTGTTTGATATTGGAATACATTCTTAAGTAAATGTGGTTATGTTAGACATCATTTTAATGTGCATTTCTCACTTTATGTTTTTTTGCTAATGACTTACTACTGGCTGTTTATTTTATATTCATTTTAGACTGTGGACATGATGTTAAACAAAAAGCAAATTCAGTGATTTTCTTATTGGAGTTCAAAATGGGTCGTAAAGACGCAGAGACAACTTGCAACACCAACAACACATTTGCCCCAGAAACTGCTAATGAACATACAGTGCAGTGGTGGTTCCAGAAATTTTGCAATGCAGATGAGAGCCTTGAAGATGAGGAGCTCAGTGGCCGGCCATCAGAAATTGGTCCAACTGAGAGCAATCATTGAAGCTGATACTCTCACAACTACATGAGAATGTGCCAGAAGAACTCAACATCAAACATTCTACTATCCTTCATCATTTGAACCAAATTGGAAAGATGAAAAAGTCCAATAAGTGGGTGCTTCATGAGCTGACCAAAAATAAAAAAAATAATCATTTTTAAGTGTTATCTTCTCTTCATGTACACAACAAGAGAGAACCATTTCTCAATCAGACCATCATGTGCGACAAAACGTGGATTTTATACCATAACTGGCGATTTCCAGCTCAGTGGTTAGACGGAGGAGAAGCTCCAAAGCACTTGCAAAGCCAAACTTGCACCAAAAAAATGGTCATGGTCACTATTTGGTGGTTTCCTGCCAGTTTGATCCACTACGGCTTTCTGAATCCTGACAAAACCATTACATCTGAGAAGTATGCTCAGCAAATAGATGAGATGCACCAAAAACTGCAACATCTGCAGCTGGTCAACAGAAAGGGCCCAATTTTTCTCCAGGACAATGCCCGACTGCACATCACACAACCAACACTTCAAGAGTTGAACGAATTGGGCTACGAAGTTTTGCTTCATTTGCCATATTCACCTGACCTCTCACTAACCGACTACCACTTCTTCATGCATCTCGACAACTTGCTGCAGGGAAAACACTTCCACAACCAGCAGGATGCCAAAAGTGCTTCCCAAGAGTTCAATGAGTCCCAAAGCATGGATTTTTATGATACAGGAATAAATAAACTTATTTCTCATTGGCAAAAATGTGTTGATTGTAATGGTTCCCATTTTGATTAGTGAAGATGCATTTGAGCCTAGTTATAATGATTTAAAATTCACAGTCTAAAACCATAGTTACTTTTGCACCAATCTAATAATGTATTAATGCAATTCCCATCAAAATACCAACATCATATTTCACAGAACTAGAAAAAATAATTCTAAGCTTGATTTGGAACCAAAATAGAGCCCTAATAGCCAAAGCAATCTTAAACAAAAAGAATAAATCTGGAGGCATCACACTACCTGATTTCAAATTATATTACAATGCTATATTAATCAAAACAGCACAATACTCGTATAAAAGTAGAGACACAGACCAATGGAACAGAATAGAGAATCCAAAATTAAAACCATTTACCTACAGGATACCTATCTCTCACCATATACAAAAATTAATTCAAGATGGATAAAAAAGTTAAATGTAAGACATGAAACTATTAAAATTCTAGAAAAAAACCTAAGAAATACTCTTCTAGACATCAGCCTAGGTAAATAATTTGTGACTAAGACCCCCAAAGCAAATACAGCAATAACAAAAATAAATAAATGAGATGTAATTAAATGTAAAAGCTCTTGCACAGCAAAGGAAATAGTCAACAGAATAAACAGACAACCTACAGAATGGGAAAAAAATATTCACACACTATACATCTAATAAAGGGCTAATGTCTGGAATCTATAAAGAATTCAAACAAATCAGCAAGAAAAAAAAAAACAACCAACCACATTAAAAAGTGGGCAAAAGACATAACAAATTTTTTGAAAGAAAATAGACAAATGACCAAGAACCATGAAAAAATGCTCGATATCACTAATCATCAGGGAAATGAAAATTCAAACCACAATGAGATACCACCTTACCCCTATTAAAAGGCAAACAACAATAGATGCTGGTATGGAGTTTTAATTTTGTAATTTCCCACAAGAAACTACTTGCTATCATAGTGTCCAATGTATGTGATGCTGCATTCAAAATATACTCATTCTGTAAGTTGCTTTTTCTCCTCGATTTTAATAATACCAGGAAAAGTTACTATATTCCTTTCAATATTTTAGCCTAGATAGACTAGGCTGTTCAACTAATTGGCATACCCTAAAATCCCAGTGGCTTACCAAAGAGAATTTTGATGTATCTCAGTCTAAATCCAGTGGCACCTGGAAGATATGCTCAGCAGATGGTCATCATTCATAGCTTTTTAGTTCATTTGGGCTGCTGTAACAAAATGCCATACACTTTATAGATTTTAAATAAAAGAAATTTATTTCTCATAGTTCTGGAAGCTAAGAAGTCCAAGAAAAGGCACTGGCACATTTGGTGTCTGGTGAAGGCCCATTTTTTGGTTCATAGTTGGCACCTTCTCACTGTATCCTCACATGGTGGGAGGGATGAGGATTCTCTCTGAGGTTTCTTCTTTTAAGGCATGAATCTCATTCATGAGGCTTCCACTTTCATGACCTAACCTCCCAAAAGTCCCACATCCTAATACCATCAAATTTGGGGTTAGGATATCAACATATGACACGAACATTCATCTTATGGCATGGGGTATAAGCTACTTCTATCTTGCAGCTCTGCTAAGTCATTTCATGGCCTCAATGGCTGGAACATCAACGAAAAAGACGATGTGGAGAATTAACATGTGCTCCTAACACACTCTCATCAGAAGGGACACATGCAACTTCCTCTCACAGTCCACTAGCCAGGATAGTCACAAAGTTTTCAGGAACTTCCAGGAACGCTGGACAGTCTTCACAGAGCCCAAGAAGCAGAGAGGGAGCTGATACGGTAAGCACAAGTAGTAATCCTTAATACTCTGTATGTTAGCTGTGTGATCATGGACACATAAATCAGATTCCCCAAGTTCCAATTGCTTCATTTTCTTAAGACAGGCATATTAGAACAGTTTGTATAAAAGTACTCAAGGATTAAATAGATTCAACTCATAGAAATTCATCTCATCACATAGCATAAAATTGTCCTTATGGTAAATGCTTAATAAATATTAGTTCTATTTTTCTTGTAGGTCATTATTCATTTCTGATGCTGAGAATTCTCCTTTGGCTATCTGTTTAAATGCATTCACCCTAATATTATCTTCTTTCAGTTTCCCTTGGTGCTATGTTTTCATTTTGTTCCTAATTTATGGAAGATTATTCAGTGCAAAAAGTTAAGGGAAATATGAAATATGATATGTCTCAGAACATCTATTGAAGAAAGCATTTATGACCTAATCATGATATACCTATATGGCAACTGAATTATTAATAATAGAAAAATGCATATTAGAATTGTAAAATACAAAAGTCAATCTATTAATAGAAGAAAATAATTTTTTCCTTCTTACTTTCAGTAGTAAAAATTTTATAAATCTGAAACACTCTGCAAAACTATACCATGCGGTGTTTTCAGGCATGATGTGGGCAATTTGGGGAGTGAATTAAATGGGTATTAACCAGGTAAAATGAATATTGGAATAAATATTAGAGTCAAAATACATGTATATCACTAGAGGGCAAGTTCCACCTGCTACCAGGCAGATTTAACCATGCATTATTTTTTATAATGATTTATATTTGCATTATTTTGAAAATGTCTTCTTTGTATGATTTTGATAAGAAAATGCCATGTATGTTTTTATTTAGTTGTGTGCAATCAGTTTCAAACTAGTATTCAATATATCAAGGCTATTTGATTAATGTCATTTATTTTAATGATGGTTTAACTCACACTGGTTACATTACTTTATATGAATATGCTAGAAAGATAAAATTAGAGATAGCTCATCTTAGTTCCTGAGACTAAGACTGCTTGACTGATGTTATGTCTTGTTAAGGTATAGTGGATACTGAGAAGAATTTTTGTCCCATATTTGAGTACAGGAACAGATTGTGGAGTCCTCCTGACATTCAGCCTGTTTCCAGCTGCCCAATTTTTCTTATGCCCACTGTCCCTTTATATACACTGCACCACACACACAGATACACACCAGTACTTACCTCATCTGTTTTGCTTTTCTTTTTATATTTCTCTGATGAATTTCTTAGTGTAGATCCAGTTGCAATCCTAGTTTGGGCATGGGTATGTTCCAAAAGGGCCTATGTTATTATTACATGTTTTTTGCCAACAAATCATCATTCACAAATAGTTTGAGGCTGAGAAACCATAAAGAATAAGCAAAGTCTAATGCAGAAATATCACCTTTTAATTGGTTTATTCCATTTTTGTCAATCCCCTTTCCAGATAATAATCTGTTACCGATCCTTAGATCTCCTAACACACATGTAATTGTTCTTACGATATCCAAATTTATGTGTTATTTATTATTGTTAGGGGGGTAAAAATGTTTTAGGTTACACGGATAATTTTTGTAATGCTTGATACCTGGCTATGGGTGTGCCTATCACCCAAATAGTGTTCACAGTACCCATTAGGTTCATTTTTTTCTCCTACCCTCCTTTCCCCTGCCCCCTGGTTGGTTTCTGCTTAGTTTTACTTCCCTCTGTGCACATGTGTGCTCATTTGTTAGTTCCAAATTAATAGTGAGTACATAGGGTGTTTTTCCATGCTTGCAATACTTCCCTTAGAAGAAGGAACTTCAGTTCCATCCACATTGCTGCAAAAGATATTAATTCATCTCTTTAATTGCTAAGTAGTACTCCATGGTGTACACACACCATATTTTTTTTTATTTCAGCATATTATGGGGGTATAGATGTTTAGGTTATGTATGTTGCCCTTACCCCTCCTCCAAGTCCGAGTTTCAAGCATGTCCATCTCTCGGATGGTGCGCATTGCACTCTTTGTGTATGCATATATCCGTCCCCCCGACCCCCCGCCCGACATCCAATAGACGTTATTCTTATATGTACACTTATGTGTTGATCAGTTAATACCAATTTGATGGTGAGTACATGTGGTGCTTGTTTTTCCATTCTTGGGATACTTCACTTAGTAGAATGAGTTCCAGCTCTCTCCAGGAGTATACAAGAGGTGCTATATCACCATTGTTTCTTAAAGCTGAATAGTACTCCATGGTATACATATACCACATTTTATTAATCCACTCATGTACTGATGGACACTTGGGTTGTTTCCACATCTTTGCAATTGTGAATTGTGCTGCTATAAACATTCGGGTGCAGGTGTCTTTCTTATAGAGTATCATTTGTTGTTTTGGGTAGATGCCCAGTAATGGGATTGCCGGATCGAATGGC